>VWZI01022770.1:100889-124949 GCA_013396835.1 Psilopogon haemacephalus
CCCCCCCCAACCAATTTCATTAGGGAGTTACATAACTTCAGGCCAGCAGATTCTTCAGGGAAAAAGAAACAGATGCAAAAGCTCAATATGAACCTCTAGATTCTTCAGGATTTTAGTGCTCCTACATGTTGAAGAGCAGGTTCAATTTTCTCTTTTTCTCCTTCATGCACACAGCAATCACAGTCCAGACCAAGGGCAGCTTGACTTTTTCTCAGCCCAATAACACTGACACAAATCTAATGAAAATGATGCGCAAAAAAAACTGACCATGGTTTTACTTTACTCCAATGAAATATTATTCTAAGCAATATCTGTCAGAGGATATAGTGGAGAGTGGGAAAAGAGGAAACCCAGCAGAGAAATATCTCTTAAACTCAGAAGACTTTATCTTTCCACTGGGAAACATAACTCCTATCCTAGCAAAAAGTTGGTAAATGCTTGTCATATGCAACTGCATTGGTAGAGTCACTTTGAGTCCACTGGTTACTTGCATGCGGACTTAATCTTCAGAAGAAACTTTGTTTTCTCTGTGAAAACATTTGCAGAAGGGAACTGATAAACTCTAAATGTAATGTGGTTAACAACTTCCATTTCCCCCCTTTCTCTACCTTTTCTCCTGAGTGGATAGAACAGTTCTCACTGAAGAAGCAAAAGATTTGGCCACCAAGGGCAGATTGGCCAGATAACAGAGCCCACCACTATCAATAGTGGCTTAAGTGCTCCTTGCAGTCTCACAGTTCCCTGTGACCTGAGTCTGGAATCCTTCCTCAAATGCACGTGCATGGATTTGCTTGTGGTTTGTGCAGACGAAAGATTGCCTGGGGTTGTATTAAGTTCTGAAAAGAATTTTCAATGGCAATTTTCTTCTGCTGGGAAGAAAAAAACCTCCATTCTCTCCATAACCCCTATTTCCTCTACAAAGAGACTCTATCATAAAGCCTCTGGTATGGCCCACAGAGAGGTGGCAAAACTGCTGTCAAGCTGCCTGGCCCTTCCCCCTCCCCCTGAACCCCTTCCACACTACACACACACACCAGGAGCAATGATTGGGCTTGCACTCCTTGTTCACTGCAAACTCCATTTGCTGCACCACGAGCACAAGTTTTAACAAGTCTGCTGACTTCAATAGCAGCATTTACTAACACAACAAATGTCCACCAAGTCAGGAGCCCTTTAGAGTAAGGATTACAGCTCTCTGAGGAAAAATAAAGTCTAAACAAGGGAGATGATGGGCTGACTCTGAAAGGACAGATGATTTGGGTCAGATGTGCACTAAAAGCTTCAGAAGTAATATTGCTTTTTTCTCTTAAACCCTTTGTTTATATGCTCAAGCCTGCCTTCCCCCTCTGGTTTCTACCTAAGATCTTACTTCTTCCTCTCTACCTGAGACCTCTTATCCCCCTCTGTTTTCTTTCCTTGTCTGGTTTCCACTCCCTGTTACCATAAAGCATTTTGTTTCTCACTCTTTTTGACTCTTTTGTTTACCCTAAATCTTTTAAAAGATTACTTCCTCCCCCTGCTTCTCCCAATAAATCCATTAGGTGAAGTGATTAATTCATTGTGCTCCAGCAGAATTCCACAGCCACATTCTAAAAAGGGTGACATGTCATTGCAGATGGGGGATATGAAGGGGCTGTACAACAGGGAGCCTGTAGTGGAGCTTTAATTCAAGTCTGTACCTCCAAGTCTTGAAGACAATGTTTAACTCACTGCATCGCTCACCCTCGCTGATGTCTTAGTTCATTTGTCTCTTCTTGTTATCAATGACTGAATTTAAAGGTAACACTGTGGGCTAAAGGGCTCTTCTTGGTTTATTTCATCTTGCTAAGCATGGAGCATCAGAAAATGTGCACTGATTTGGAAGATAGTTACTGCCATATGTAATCTTCTAACCCAGTATCCATGACTGAACGTGTCAAAGTAAAGTACAAGGGTACCATGTGCCAACCTACATCCTCCTGTCCTCCAGGAAGTCTCACCCCAATTTTAAATATTAGACATTATCTTAAACCTTTCAAGAATGAGGTTTTATCTCCTTCCCAGTGCTCTCTTTGTTTGTATTAGCTACAATACCGCTAGATATTTTTGTTATCTACATGAGTGTCTAATCCCTCATTCAGTTTTGTAAATTCTTGGCTGCAGTGAATTCCAGTGGCAATGAACCCCTCAGACTGATCACACATTGTGTGAAAATGCAGGTCTGATTCTGGGAGCTCAGCCAAAGCAGGGAGCTTGTTGGTACGCAAAGGTATTTTTAATTGAGGAATGAGTAATTTTTAAGAACCAAACTCTACTACCTTAACTCTCTGTTAGGCTGATGATGTGATGATTTTAAAGTTTTCTCATCTCCTTGGTCCAGTTGTAAGTCAGGAGAAATGAGGTAGCTCGCAGCTCTGGTAAAAGCAATGCCACTGGAAGAGTGATACATATATCCTACTGACTTATTCATACACATCATTTGCCTGTTTCTTGACAAATGAATTTTCTGGACAGCATCGCTCTGTTGGCACATCAAGGCTCATGAACGCAGTACACCAGGGGAAATAAGAAATGGATTTTATTAAGTTTATTAGCAGCTAAAAACATGATACTTCAAGGCTGGAAGTAAAGTAATCCACCTACACAATTTGAGTGGAATGAACATTTGGCTTCAACTACGGCTCATATGTAAAATATAAATCCAGTTTCTCCATTGGAAATCCTTTGGGGTCTGGTTTTACACTACCTTGATCAAACCAAGAATTAAAGTTCAAGCTGGCTTCCATTCCCACATGGCAATATGACCTACATGTTTGTATTAGTGGTGCTACTCCTTCCATACCTCTCTTCATATCAGTATTTCCCCAAGCAGCTTTTTTTTTTTTTTTTGCTTCCTTTCCTTTCTTTCAAAGTTAAAATGAGTTTTAACACTATGTAGACAATATATTGTCAAGATAATAGAAAAAGTCATTCAAAAGCTTATTACAGAAAGAGCCATTTCTAAATAAGGTCAGTCTAAGTATCACATATGGAGAAGAGAGTTGCTACTGGATACAAATAAAGCAAGAAAAGGTTGATCCCTTCTGCAAAAAAATTCCAAAACTCAATATAGTTGCTATCAAGTTAAACAATAAAGAAAATAATGGAGCTGCATGCTCAAGGCCTTATTAGAGAAATTGGACTGGTGAGAATCAGGACTTCTGGGTTCAGTCCTGTCCCAGATACACAGAGTTTCTGCTCTGACTGAACTTTTCCATCTGAAAGATGAAGGTAAGGCTCCTCTACCACAAAATAGATGCTGCAAATCTTAGTTCATATCTATGTTTGTTCTGAACCTCCTGGATGACAAAGGATATCTATGTCTGAAACACTGTTCTTACACACCTACTACCTGCAATAAACTGTAATGACACACACTGTCTTTTACATTACTAGAAGACAGACTTGATTTCTTCCCAGATCTCAGTCTTTGTACCCGGGGAAGCAGTTGAAAAGCACAAAGCAATGCTGCTGCTGTTCTTACTGCAAGGTTTTCACAGCAAAGCATTTGCTCTGATGGTTTGCCAGCTGACTCGGACACTTCTCTGTCCCTGAGCCAGGCAGGCTGAGGTCTCTAACAGCTCGGGAACAGCTCAGATTAGCTCTGTTCACTAATGGTGTCTTCAGGTCACTGCTATTTCTGTTGAAATTCAAAGCTTCTTTTTAGCACGATTAGCATCAGTATGGACTCCAGTCAGATGATGCTCCTCACAAACTGAGGAAGCAATGGTTCTGATAATCCAGTTCACCTTCCCCTCATCTGCAGGTTTCAGTATATACCCTTCCAAAAGGCACTGTTAGGAGAACAAATGGGATCCAAATCGACGGTTAAGTAGGAGACCACATCTGGATATCGAATGAGATAAAGGCAAGAAGTTGCCTGTATTGGATGTTTTAGTAATGGAGTGCAGGGACACAATAACAAGCTCCTATTAATCACTAGCCTGTGTACAAGAGGGAGTTAATTCAGCTAATCATGTGTGCCATCACAGACTGGGTACTACAGTGCAGCTTGGAAAGTCAAGCAGGTAGTGATCACTCCTTATCTGTACAAGCAGCCATGTTTTAATATATGGTGCTTCACCCCACCCTTCTCAGAGAAGATTGATAAGCAAAATGATGAAGCTTTAATGAGCTTAATTGCAAATGCCTTATGTTCTTGCATTGTTGCCAAACAGCTACTTCAACATCCAGCAGTTTACTTAATAACTACCCCCCCCTCCTCCTCTTCCCTACCCTCTCCAAGCCCAGTAACGTAATTATTCTTGTGGCAACCCCCTGTTTCACTTTCCTTTATTTATTTCCCCTCTCCCCCTCCCCGAATTACTGTAAATGGGCATCTTTGAAAGGAGGGTGGCAGGCAGCTTTTGGTACAGCGCTTACCAAGAAGCCCTCCATCAAAGGGCCCTTTGTGAGCATGCTCTGGAGTGAGGCCAATCAGATCATCTTGCTGTCTGTCTCTGAAGAAAATTCGCCCCTGGTATGTGAGCCAAGCCAAGTGCTGTAGACAGGGTGACTGCACTCCTAGTCCAACCTGTCTTAGTTGAGTGAAAAAACGCTGAAGGGAAAATTACCTGTTTGGCTCCAGACTGAATTAACTTTTTAATATACAAGTATGTTTATTATTTTTTTTTTTCCCTCCCTTAAAAGTGCCTGCCTATCTAATATATTCATTAATGTTATCTGGTCAGTTCGCTTGAGATATTATGAAAAATGTGCAAATGCAATAGGGCTACAGGGCTTGGAGGCAAAGCAAGATGTATTTTCTAATTACATGAGAGAAAATGGCATTGTTATTAACAAATGACAGTACAGAGTAATCTCCTTACGTTAAGGCTAGTGCCAGCTAGGATGTCTTGCCTCTCATATCGAGCCTACTGGAAGAAGTTGAATGCCTTGACACCGACTCTCTCCCCCTTCACTGACCACCACAAATCCTCAGCATCAAACCTAGTGTGACCCTCCTGGAGCCAGCTTTCAAACCTTTGCTCCCCTGGTTTTTGGACAGCACAGCATCTCTTCCTCAGAAGATCCTCCTGCTTCAGCCTGCACCCTCCCAGTTGAGAGGCTCTTGGAACCTGGCTGTCCTCTATTCCATACTCAGAACTCCCACATTTCCACCATCTTTGAGCAGCTTCCCAAGTCTCTTAAAGAGATTTGTCTGTACTAGTTGAGATTGCAGAGGGCATGCTGAAAGCTTCTGCATACACCCAGTCCTTCCTCCCCTTGCCTTGGTTTGTCTGCCTCCTCTGCCTGCATCCCCCAGCTCCTGCTACTATCTCGAATTCCCGCCTCAGCTGCCACTTCCCTTCACGGCTTCTTCCTGCTCCCTATGTGCTCTTGACTCCTTTGTTCCCCTTTTTAGAAACACCTTGTAAGTGCCAGACAGGAATTTCCCGACACTATGTCCTGCATTAAGCAAGCGATAATAGCAGAAACAATAGAGAATTATGTCAGTAGGGTGCCCTGACAAAAGAGCAGAATTTAAATGAGGAGGCAGCTTTGGTCTTTGGAATTTGTCCACTATAAATGACTCTTCCTCTTTTATTAGCATGTCTGCTTTAAGTGGAACACGTTGTAATTTTGAATGGAGGATCATATGTTCTACTCTTACATGTGCACTTTGCATTCCCTAGGGGTCCTCTCCCTTTGCCATCCTTTCTCCTTCCCCCAGCACTGCTCTCCATGTATCTCGTTAAATTTAACTTTCTTTCTTGGGTTTGGCTTTTATTGCTCACAGAAGAACCCCCCAAAAGTCCTAATCCAGAGCTGTGTAGAACAACAGCAGATAAACAACTACAGCAAGCTACCTGTGCACTGCCCTTGCTCAGAAAATGTTTGTTTTGCAAGTGCTGTAGAAGTAAATTCGAATGAGAGACTATATTTACAAAACTAGTTATTCTTGAGCTCACCCTGGTTGCTCCTTGCTAGAAATGTTAATGGCAGTAGGATCCCTATGTTTTCTTAGTCCTGGTTCAAATAACAACCTGCCAGGTTGCCTTTCAAAGCTGGACATCGGCATGCAGGAGCAAGGTTACTTCCTATCCGTAATCTAAGAGATGTTCTGCTGTCAAGAGCTTCTGACTATATGTCAGATTTTGCTGGCTCATGACATCAGTCTGGTTCCTTGGCAATACAGCCCCATGACCGGTTTAATTGGTGCAAAAGAAAGTCACACCATAGGTAGAAACCCGTGGCCAGCACTTTCCCATGGCACTACTGCCAGTGAAAGTTATGCTTATTGAAGCCAAATGCTAAGTTTCCCAAATATCTGTGCACTATAAAAAAAGTTCCCAGCTTTGTAAGTGATTTTTTTTCACTTATTCCCCTTGCCTGCAATTTTTTTCACAAGCTAGTATCAACTGAAAACTGGGATTTCAGAACATGTACTCAGAATAACAGCAATGAGAAAATACTGACAAATAAAAGATGCGAGACAACCTGTCCAAGATGAACCACAGAACAAAGTGCAGAGGTTTTTCCTCTGCAGCACAGATATTGCTTTTAAACTGTGATTCTGACTCACTCCTTGACCATCAGTACAGCCTTTAGTGACCTTGTGCCTCTGTTCTGACATTAGTTACCAAACAAATCAAAGTGTTGTTAATCATCATAGAATCATAGAATGGTTTAGGTTGGAAGAGACCTGAAAGATCATCCAGGTGCAACCTCCTGCCATAGGCAGGGACACATCCCACTAGAACAGGTCACTCAAGTCTTCATCCAGCCTGGCCTTGAACACCTCCAGGGAAGGAGCAGCCACAACCTCCCTGGGCAACCTGTTCCAGTGTCTCACCACCCTCACTGTGAAGAATTTCCTCCTAATATCCCGTTTAAATCTCCCCTCTGCCAGTTTAAACCCATTCCCCCTCATCCTGTCATTATAAGGCTTTGTGAACAGTCCCTCCCCAGCCTTCCTGTAGGCTCCCTTCATATATTGGAAGGCTACTATAAGGTCTCCTT
Organism: Psilopogon haemacephalus; assembly: GCA_013396835.1. Classification (NCBI taxonomy): domain Eukaryota; kingdom Metazoa; phylum Chordata; class Aves; order Piciformes; family Megalaimidae; genus Psilopogon; species Psilopogon haemacephalus. Next base: position 107,871 of record VWZI01022770.1, read on the forward strand.
GAAGCCTTCTCTTCTCCAGTCTGGAAAGCCCCAACTCTCTCAGCCTGTCCTCATAGCAGAGGTGCTCCAGCCCTCTGATCATCTTCGTGGCCCTCCTCTGGACTCTCTCCAACAGTTCCACATCATTCTTGTGGTGGGGGCTCCAGAACTGCACACAGTAATAAGCCAAATCAAAGCACAGAAATTCATCTCTGGAACATGCAAGCCCATGCTAAGGGTTAATGCTGTTACTGTGGACAAAGACTTGGTTTTAAAAGAAGGTTCTGCCATGCTCTTGATTTCTATTCATTGGACTAAAAAGGTTACAGCCAGGGGGACCAACCATGTTTTTTTGCAGCATGACCTCCAGACTCATTTTTACTTACTTTAAATGTGATCAGTTTTACCAGACCTTGGCAAAATCCACCAAACAGGGCATTGTTTGTCTTCTCTCAGTGTGCAAAAAGAACAAAATTTTTTTGCATAGCTTTTTTTTTTTTTTTTTTTTTTTCCCCACTCTTGCAGTCTACAATAGTGCCAAGAAGTACTTCAGCTCAGGTAGAAGTATAACTGAATAATATTTGTAGCCTTAAATGTAGTAGGACAGTATCAAAGCGCTCTGATTTCTGAAGCACTCCTTGGAATTTTAAGGGGTTTCTCTGGAATCAATCATTTTGGCACATCACACAACCAAGGAAAAAAAAAACCCTCTTTCTCCCATGCATTAATTTGTCATAGAATTTGGTTCTCTTGACATTGTCTCCTGTGCCAATAGATGACAGTCGAGAGAATAGACGTAAAAAGAGCCAGAGACTAAGCAAACTACAGAGAGTAGATTACAAAGTGAAGAGCAGTCCAAAAATTCTATATTAAACCATAAAAAAAAAGAAATTTGGCTTCTCTTAGAGATAAAGGTTTCTGCTCTATACGCTAGTTTTCCATTTCCCAAATGTGGGTTTGTTTTTTTTGTTTTTTAACGGATGCACTACTTTCACAAAGGAATATGATGAGTAATAGCTATTTGCCATTAATTCTGCTTCCTGTAGGGATTTACTCCTTGGTGTGATCTCACATGTTTGGCAACACGTGGGAGTTGTATGTCACAACTGGAACCTGCTTAGTTATAGAGCAGGGTATCTGAGATGGAGAGAATGGAAAATATCCTTCAGCTCCCACTTGCTTAATAATGTCTCTGCAAAAGACTGATGCAGAAATGAAGCTGGCAATTTGAAGGCAGGATGCACCTCCATCAGCTGTGTAAGTGCTGTACCACCAGAAGACATGAAAACTACTGACCTAAATGCTGCTTTAGATTTGTCTTTTTTTTTTTAAGATTGCTTTGTGGTCTGGCATGAAACAGCAGTGATAACCCACTGGTGTTTTACAGCCACTGGGAAAAATACCCTCCTGCATGCTGCTTTCTCTGATTCACAGTTCTCATCAGCTTTTAAGCCCTGTAGAAGGGGCAGCACCCACTTCAGAACCTCAAATCCCTACAACCTGCACATGGGTCCTCACGGTGTAGCTCCTCCTTGTTTGACTTTGGCATCCGGGAGCTCTATTAACTTTGAAACAGAGCCCATGAATGCTGTAAATACGAAAAGGAAAGGGCATTGAGGCTACGAGGAAACACCCATGGGAAATGTGGTGGTGCAATGCATCTCAGACTGTGATACACGCCTCATTAAAGCAGGTGAGCCTTTTCAAAGCAGTCACACAGGTTGGCCCAGAACCAGAGCCTTCACCACAGCAGCACTTTGTGCCATTGGAACAGCTGCAGAATTAGCTAGACTTTGTGTGTCTTTTGTTGCCTTTTTTTTTTTTTTTTTTAAAAAGGTTGTGGATATCCATTTGGGAATATATGCTTTACTTGTGTCCTGGAATAGGAACGTGAAACAAAACTTCTGGTAGACAAATTCCTTAATTTTAGAGGCAGAGACGAATGAAGTCAATATCAAACCCAGGATGTGCATGAGGAGCTCCTACCCTTATGTTCAAACCACAAGATAATTCCTCTTCTTTCAGGCCCTGATCCAGAGCAAATCAGTTGGAGTCCTTCTATTGAGTTCTCAATCAGCAGTGTAATCACTTTAGCATGTGTCAGGATTAAAACCAGCCCTCCAAATAAGACCATGTCTACACTGCAAATGCCTTACTGATAAAGGAATACCAGCACAGTAAACAGACAAAGCATTCCTGGGGCGGTGTAAACTTACACTGGCAAATCTGCTCTTTGTAGTGGCATAGTAAAATCATCCCCGCAAGCAAAACAAGCACCATTTTGAGGTATAATTGCATCTACATGTGTAGTGTTTGCTCACTGAGAGGTGTCAGTCTGACCAGAACAGCTGTGCTGATAGAAATCTGCAGCACAGACCTGGCCTTATTTAAAAAAAAAAAAAAAAAAGGAAAAAAAAAAAGAGTTGTAAGTAATTAATAACAATCAACATTGACTCTCTGGTCCAAGTGGTGTCAGTTTGTCTCTTTAGAGGTTTACACAAATTGTCTGAGGAAAGAGGAAAGAAAAGAATTTAACATGGTTACACGGGCTTGCCTTGGCTGGCATTTGGAAGAGTGTACAGCTATGGAAATCAGATATACTGTGTGGAAACACCATTTCTGGACACAAAGCCAGGCTTTGTGAGTTTACAGCTAGAGTTTTCCAAGACCCTATTCAGCAAAGTCCTGTAGCCATACATGCTAGTTCCACAGATGGAGGAAAATGGTGACGTGGAAGAGATCTCCCACATGGCCAAGCCTCCCTGCAAGACTGGAATGACACACTGCCTCTTGGTGCAGATACAGGTATCTCTCTGTCACCCTGTGCTTTGGGAAGTGAGAGCTGGAGATTAAAAAAACAAACACACAAACAAACCAACAAAGAGAAAAACCAGGAAGATAAAAGGATCGTAAATGTAACCAGCCAAAAAGGAAAAAATCTGAAATGTGGCTGGGAAAATTCTTCAGAGTGAAAACACTTTTCCTGTCTTTGAAGAATAAGAACAACCATAGCTTAGCCTAAAAAATGTCTTTTCTGCCCTCAGACCACACTGTTTGCTCATATTGCCCTGTTAGTTACAATGCCTGTTCTGACAATTTGTTAAGATCCCTTTAAATGGAACCAGATTTGCCTTGATGATGTGAGATCTGATAAAATTAAGTGAGGAAATCCTTATTTAACAATCACATTTCCTTACCTTTATTGGAATCTAATTTTGATAACCTAATATGGACTCCCACTTCTCTTTGCTCTTTCAGATATGCCTAATGCAATCACTACACTGTTTGCTGAGTCTCGTCTTTACCTCTGACTAGACTGCTTCTCTCCACTCCCTCCTGCAGTAATTCTGAGCAGGGTGTCTGATTTACTCAGCTTGTGCTGTTGGCCTCCTTCTTGCTGGATTCTCAGCAGCCAAAAGCCTTGTTTCCTTCTGATATCCTCCCAGTTACAAGCACTAATTAATTTCTATTATATCCTCCTACTTTATGTGAGTAACCTTTCTGAGTCTCCTTTCACCAACTCAAAGACCAGTTTCATTTGCCTTTTCATCACCCTCACTGGTGTACAACTAAGCAACCTCCTCTAAGAGCTGGAGAGTGCATTCCAGTGATGTCCACTGCCCCTTCTGACTCCAAAGCCTCTAAATCTCACCTAGGCACTGTTATTTCTCTTTCTTTCCACAGTGCTACCCAGACTATTACTCTATGTCAGCTACTACTGTGTAAATAACCTTCTCTTCTCTTGGTATCACAGAATCATAGAAACAGTCAGGGTTGGAAGGGACCACAAGGATCTGCCAGTTCCAAGCCTCCTGCAATGCACAGGGACACCCTACCCTAGCTTAGGCTGGACAGAGCCTCAGGCAGCCTGGTCTTAAACACCTCCAGGGATGTGGCCCCAACCACCCTCCTGGGCAACCCATTCCAGGGCCTCACCACTCTCATGCTGAACAACTTCCTCCTCACATCCAATCTGAATCTCCCCACCTCCAGCTTTGCTCCATTCCCCCTAGTCCTGTCACTACCTTACAACCTCAAAAGTCCCTCGCCAGCTTTTCTGTAGGCCCCCTTCAGATACTATAAGGACACAAGAAGGTCACCTGGGAGCCTCCTCTTCTCCAAACTGAACAGCCCTAACTCTTTCAGTCCTCATAGCAGAGGTGCTGCAGCCCTCTGATCATCCTCGTGGCCCTTCTCTGGACACACTCCAGCATGTCCACATCCCTCTTGTAATAGGGGCTCCAGAACTGGATGCAGTACTCCAAGTGGGGTCTCAACACAGCGGAGTAGAGGGGGAGAATCACCTCCCTCAAACTGCTGGCCACACTTCTCCTGATGCAGCCCAGGCTCTGGTTGGCTTTCTGGGCTGCACGTGTACCCTGCTGACTCATGTTGAGCTTCTCATCCACCAGCACCCCCAAGTCCCTCTCCTCAGGGCTACTCTCCAGCCAGTCACTGCCCAGCCTGGATTTGTGCTTGGGATTGCCTCGACCCAGCTGCAGGACCTTGCACTTGGCCTTGTTGAACCTCATGAGGTTGGCTTGTGCCCACCTCTGCAGCCTGTGCAGGTCCCTCTGGATGCCATCCCTGCCCTCCAGCCTGTCTGCTGCACCACACAGCTTGATGTCATCAGCAAACTTGCTGAGGCTGCACTCAATGCCTTTGTACAGGTCGCCCACAAAGATGTTGAACAATACTGGTCCCACGACTGGTCCCTGAGGGACTCCACTCGTCACTGGTCCCTTAGCCTGAACCTGAGGATATTTTGCCTCCTTAGATTCAAGTTTGTCTCAAATGAATAAGGTAAAGACTGCTTTTCTATTCCCATACTCTAATCAGAAGGCTGTGCTTACTTGCTGAACAGTGCTCAAATTTTCTTCTTTAAAACACCACGCTTCATTCCTATGAGTCAAACTGCCACCATTCCCCAGCTCTAACACCTACCCTGGAGGAAGATGAAAAATGAGACGATTTGTTTCCTAGCTGCACATACTTGAGAAAGAAATATGCATTTTCTTCCCTCCCTTTTGCCTTGGTGAGCATGTTGCAGTTGTGATGACATGTTGGAGGTGATTAGATGCTCAGTTTGGATGACATGTAACTTATCCATGTGGCAAATAAAAGCTCCACACAACATTTCCCCATCCATCTCTATAGATGCTTTTGATTCCTGTCCCAGCCTTCAACATTCAGGAAAGTTTATTTATGCCTAAGTGAATCAGTTTGCTAAAAATTAGCAGAGTGAAGGTGAAACAGCAGTTTTCTTCCACAAATGAGAAAATAACAAAGGGCTCTTACAGCTCAGTGTTGCTGAAAACACATCAGCACAGCTAATTTTGGCCTGACAGGCGCACTAAAGATTCTCTACGTTTCCCATATAGGTCAAGCTTATCAGTTCACACTTGCTAGTGCAAAAATCTCTTTTCCTATCTTTGTTTCTGCCACTTCTCTTATCCTGTCACTCTCCTGGAGTAAGTGTACTGCCTGGGCACTTCAGCAGCAAACACTCTTATTCCATTACAGAGAGATATTCACACGTACACACAAAGTGTAGTTCTTATCACGGAGAAAGGACAAGACAGCCTAGTGTACCTACTGGATTGCCTTACACAAAGATGATCCTTCTTTTCTGCAGCCTCCCTTTGGGAAAAGACAGGCAACATTTCAATTGAATCCTTAAAAGAAAAAAAGAAAAAATTCTTCACCTAAAGGACAGAGAAAGGAAAGAATTTATCCATGATGATCCACGACTGCAACGGTAGCATTTGTAATCAGCTCTCACTTCTGAACCCATGGGTCACAGATAGGTGTGAGGTTGGGGCGTCCTGAGTTTCAGGTTGTGAGTTGTTGAGCTGCCTTCACCATGGGTGAAGCACACCAACCTGCTGACAAAGTACTTTCTTTTCCAAAGCATGGAAAAAAGAAACTAGAGGAACAAAACCCAGCCAGTAATTTTGAAGGGAGACACTCTAATTTCATGGGATTGGGTTTTGCAAGTGGGAGGTGATTTACCAGGTTTTCCAGCTTCTGGGAAACTGGATATGTGCTGAATCAGCCAGGAATGGGTCAAAGGGATTATGCTGGGCACAGCCTGAATTTGGTGCTGATCCAGCTATTGCAAAGCACTGCTTGAAGCCTGAAGGGAAGTAAAGAACTGGGAATAGGCTGGAGATGGAGAGCCCTGCTGGGAAGAGAACTCTTCTAGGTACATAGGGACCTTAGGACCACACAGAGCATCTCCATGGGACGCAGAAGCTTGTGAAGGAAAACCAGAGAGTCAGCATGTGTGACAGTTCTCCTTCACACACAAACCATTCTCTCCACTAAGAGAAAAGCCAGAAGTGCTAATCACAGATCTCTGATGAAAGCAGAGGTCAAGGACTGAGAAAGGTGGTTTCCTGAAACCGGTTTTAGCTTGTGCTTGATCCAAAGCAATAATTTGAAGTCAAGTAGTAGCACTTTTCTCATTTACTTAAAGACGTCTCTGTATGAATCTTTCCCCTGCAGCCTGTTCACTCTTCATTATGGAGCTTACTCAGGGGCAGATCTACCATGTGACTAATGGGGCCACAGCCCTCTCCTAGCTCTGTCTGTGACAAGGGCACTCCACATCACATGCGGGAGCAGATCTGCCATACATAGTCCTCTCCACTGCATTGCAGCTGCTCCCTCTCCAGTCAGTTTGCTATTTTCACATCACATACCAGGGCAGGTGAAGACAATCCATTTGCACCCCGCAGCACAGACACTTCTGATCCTTGCAGCAATTCTCTCATACTTTCTGATAAGAGAAAATCATGGCTAATTTTGCATTTGTAACACGGGACCAACTTATGGAAGTGGTTGCTTTCCCACCAATACTCCTTTCACTTCCTTTGCACCCAGGGGGTTGCCAGCAGTTGTCCTCCGCTGTAGATTTTGAGGCTTGATAAAGAAAAAAAGTATGCAGTAAGTTTTAGGTGGCAAGCAAGCTGGTTCTATATCTGCAGAAACATCCTATCAGTGCACTATGTAGATAGATCTACACAGAGATCTGGGGAGAGACTATTTGCAAGGTTTTGTAATGACAGGATGAGGGCGAATGGGTTTAAACTGGCAGAGGGGAGACTTAAACAAGGTGTTAGGAGGAAGTTCTCTACAGTGAGGGTGGTGAGACACTGGAACAGGTTGCCCAGGGAGGTTGTGGCTGCTCCTTCCCTGGAGGTGTTCAAGGCCAGGCTGGATGAAGACTTGAGTGACCTGTTCTAGTGGGATGTGTCCCTGCCTATGGCAGGAGGTTGGACCTGGATGATCTTTCAGGTCTCTTCCAGCCTAAATCATTCTATGATTCTATGATCTAACATCTCTGTCACACTCAGTTTGTGGGGGGGAGAAGGAAACATTGATAGAAAAGAAAGTAAAGTTCGCTCCATGTAACACAGAAGAATTCAGACTACAAGTCCAAGGAAGAGGAGGAAGATTTATTAGTCTGCTTCCAAAGCCTGGGAGATGTTTGGAGGATGTGAAATTTCTCTGATAAATTGGGGAATTCTAGTCCAGACTATTTCACACTGCAATTCCCTGGGAGACCAGCCCATTTGCACAGATCTGGCAGCTGGGATTCCAGATCTCACATCAGACCATTTGGAATCTATTTAACACGTGTCACACGTAAGGCAAGCCTTGCTTCAGAGGAACAGCCAGATCACGTGTGAGTGTGCATTTACAAGATCAGAAGTCACAGAAACCCTGCTCTCTGCTTGTCAACTTATTCAGAGGAAATTGTGCAATCAACTTAACATCGCAGTTATCCTCTACCTAGAAGGTCAAGCTCCTAGTTACTGTATGTCACCACACTTGGCTATTAATCACTGAGGAGGAAATTCATCATTTTTATTTAAATTAAACTGTACAAAGTGGGGTTAACTCTGAATTCGGATATCCCTCTCTGTCTTCCAGAGAAGCAGCAAGAGCCAGACTTTCTGAAGTTTAATCCTCACCTTTTGGGGGAAAAAAAAAAAAAAAAAAAAAAAAAGAGAGAGAGAAGAAAATTTAAAAGAAAGAAATCCGAGTGAAGGGTGCTGAACTACTTATCTCCTCATCACAAGCTGTTAAGGAGACAGGTAGCTAAGCCACTCAACACCCTTTCTTTCATCTGTTCCTATGTTTTTCTCAAAAGTCTGGATCTCACACTGAATTTCTGCCACTGGCATTTTCTCCTTCTGCCTTCTCTATTTCAACTCCTATGCAATGCACGGCGAAATGACTGTGGGTCACTTTATGATCAGACATGATCTTCTCTCTATTCCAAAGCTGGGAGATGGCACTTATGGAAGGCAATGTAAAAACACTGTCTCCCCATTGTGGTGCCTGGAAACACGTTTGAGTCTTCACAGCCTGAGAACTGCTCATCCTGAAGGTGCCTCGGGATACTGCTCCAGCTTGTTAAATGAAAAAGACTTAAATTCTGGAAAGACAAGTTCATATTCTCCCCTGCCTGTCCTTCCAAAATTTCATACCACGTTACTATAATATTTTTTAGTAAGTATGCCAGAAAAATGACATTAGCTCAGTTCAACTGTCCCCACCACTGGTCTTCACTCTACTTGGACAAGGGAGTTGATTCTCCCCCTTTACTCTGCTCTCGTCAGATCCTCCTGGAGTACTGTGTACAGTTCTGGAGCCCCCAACAAAAGGAGGACATCGAACTGTTGGAGAGAGTCCAGAGGAGAGCCATGAAGATGACCAAAGGGCTGGAGCACCTCTGCTATGAGGACAGGCTGAGAGAGTTGGGGCTTTTCATCCTGGAGAAGAAAAGGCTTCAAGGAGACCTTATAGTAGCCTTCAGGTATCTGAAGGGAGCCTACAGGAGGGCTGGAGAGGGACTGTTCACAAGGTCTTGTGATGGCAGGACAAGGGGGAATGGGTTTAAACTGGCAGAGGCAAGATTTAAATGGGATGTTAGGAGGAAGTTCTTTACAGTGAAGGTGGTGAGACAAATGGAACAGATTGCCTAGGTAGGTTGTGGCTGCTCCCTCCCTGGAGGTGTTCAAGGCCAGGCTGGATGAGGCCTTGAGTGACCTGTTCTAGTGGGAGGTGTCCCTGCCTATGGCACAGCGGGGTTGGACCTGGATGATTATCGAGGTCTCTTTGAACCCAAACCATTCTATGATTCTATGATTCCCTGCTGTGAATGAAGGCAGGCCATTTTTGTTGGGAGATTCTTTCAGAAGCTGCCACTTTGGGATGTCCCTCCCCTGGACTATGGGGAAGGCTGGGGAGGGACTATTCACAATGTCTTGTAATGACAGGATGAGGAGTAATGGGTTTAAAGTGTCAGAGGGGAGATTGAAACTGGATGTTAGGAGAAGTTCTTTACAGTGAGGGTGATGAGACGCTGGAACGGGTTGTCCACGGAGGTGTTCAAGGCCAGGCTGGATGAGGCCTTGAGTGACCTATTCTAGTGGGATGTGTCCCTGCCTGTGACAGGGGGTTGGAACTGGATGATCTTTGAGGTCCCTTCCAATCTAACCCATTCTATGATTCTATGTCTCCCCAGCACACTGCGTCACATCTGGTCACACTCCAGAAACGCATTCTGCCAGGTCAAGAGACTTCCTTCCCTGGGAATGAAAAGTCTTCACCTCCGACATGTGTGGCTACTCCTCACTTGCAGCCTACATGCTTTTCACTTCCTTGTTTTTAAACGTGGTGGACGTGGCAACAAAAGAGATAATCTGCCTTTGTGGGCATTCCCATAATTAGCAAGACGCACATCTGGATAGAGTTTCAATGGTCCACTGTTTTTCAAACAATTTGTAATCACACAGGCTGTGTAGTGAACCAGCAGACTGGAGCATATAGCTTTTCATTATTATGTGGTATACAGTGCCTATAATATACAAATAAACTCAAAACCTGCAGCAGCAACAATGACGCATTCTGTGTGGTCTTACTCACCAAACAGCTCTCTAAGAAGGCATTATGGAGTGATGCAACACATCCACTAATTATTTGGGGTTCTAAGTGGGGTAGGAAGCGTAAGAAATTTTTGCTGCATCTGTTCAACACTCTCAAAAGCCAAGCCCAGCAGCATTTATAGGAACTAAAAAAAAAAAAAAAAAAAGGCCAGGAGAAAAATCATCCAGAGCTGTATTAAATACAAACCCAGAATGTTTCGCCGAGGAAATCCCCTATCAAAAATCACTGGANTGGGTGCACAGTACCACCTAACATGCAACAGTAGCTGACTTTACAGGATATGTAACAATATATACCAGTATAGCCAAAGGCAGGATCAAGCCCTTAAAATTTTATATTGTGATTTATGCTCAAAAATTTGTTTCAGTCTGGATGTCATGACTCATATTCTCCATTCCCCCAGTGCTTTATCCCCTCCTTCCCCAGGACCCAAATTAACTATTTATTAAAATGCTCTGGGTGCAGATTTGATTTTTTTAAGCCTAACATTTATGGATTTTATCCTGTAACTTGTATCCACGGGCTGGAGTCCCAAATGGCATGAATGGAGCTACTTCCACAAAGACAACAAGACTGGCCTGTCTGGAAATGTTTACTGGAGAAAGAAGAGAGGTTTATTCCCATTCTTAATTACAGGTTGTCCAGGTTTAACTAGGAAACCCCTCCTCAACTTGTTTGCCCCCTACCCAGCTTTTCAAGCATCATACTTAAGCCCACACTGCATTGCTGGACAGTGATGAACCATTTCTGTGCGCTGTTTTGGAAGTTTCAAAATGTATCTCTACTCACAGGATGTGAGGAGGAAGTTCTTCAGCATGAGAGTGGTGAAAGCCTGGAATGGGTTGCCCAGGAAGGTGGTTGGGGCCACATCCCTGGAGGTGTTTGCAGCCAGGCTGGCAGAGGCTGTGTCCAGCCTGATCTAGGGTAGGGTGTCCCTGCCCATGACAGGGAGGTTGGAACTAGATGATCCTTGTGGTCCCTTCGAAGCCTGACTGATTCTATGATTCATTGTTGAATTCAAGACTTTGTGTTAAAAATATAATATCAGAAGAATGTGAGATTCACTTAACACTGCTTTATGGAGAAACAATACAGGGTTGTAAAAAAAAAAAATCAAGCCTGGAATTTGTCTCAGTCACAAGGTTTGTTAAAGGAGGAACAGATCAGTGAAATGCTTTATAAGAAGACAATTGCCAAGTGGGTGAATACAACTTCATAATGATAGCCTGGCTATAACGATAGTCAAGAGCTTACCTTATGGCTCTTCTTATTGCTACTCTACCTGAGCCAAGGAAGTAATTTTTTAATCTTTGTATCTTTCTGCTTGTTAATTTGCATAGCACAGAACAATGCAACAATACATGCAGTGTTATCTTCCCACTCCAAAACCTGCTGATCTTCATATCTTCTGCAGCTTATCTAAACAGCTCTGAGATTGGATGAGACTGAAAATGCTTACTACAAGCAGGAGGGGACAGAGTGTGGGCCCCTACCTGTTGTGGAAACTCTTGGGACTACTGATGACAAGATCAAAACAGACACAACATTGAGCTTGTCAACATGGCCTGCTGCTTTAAGAAAAAGGACATACCAAGGCATTCTAACACTAATATTTCCTCCTGTCTTCCTTCACCTAATTCTGCGAAAGGCTTTTTTGATTTACATTACATACATCGAGGGCTGTTAAACTAAGTTGCAGGAAACACATTGACTTAGCCTTATTTTTTAATAGGACAGTGTAAATATGTTTCTTTTTAAATACTAATTCCTCAGCAACAAAAGCTGATGTTCGACAAAACCTGATGTCCGCACATGGCAGACGTCCTGGCAGCACAAATCCATATGACAATTATCTGGGTGTTTTGACTAGCTCCTAGTGTTACAGATCTAGGTGGCATTGACAATAGATGCTTTCCAGCCAATCCCATACTTTTCTTATTTTTTTTTTCCCCCCAACCAAATACAAGCAAAGAATGTCTTCTTGTATGTGACAACACATTCTTATTTCTCAAAGGTATTGTATAGCTACATTAATGCAGGAGAAATGTGTGGAGGTGATGAGTTGAAAAACACAATGAAGGTGCCAATCAAAACTTCGAACACTGACAAACACTGAGGAAATTCAAACTCGCCTACAAAAGCCGAACCTCAAGGCCCATGTGAAATAAAAAAAAACCCAATCACATAAGAGTTATCGTTGATTAAAAAATTACATTCTCCCCCTAATGAAATCTGAGCTTAATTTTTTTGAAATTAAAGTCACCATAAGGAACAAAATCTCTTGCACAAACTGTGCAGGGTAAGTTAATTTTGAATATAACTAAACAGCATATCAGCAAAGTATTCCTTTCAGCTTCCTGGAGACTCGGATATTGCCAATTTATAATTAGTTGCAGATTTTCAATTACTTTCTAGCTAACAAAACAGTTTCATTTGCATTGTTTACTCGCCACTTAACTCAAATTGTACCCAAATTGCTTATTTTAAAATGTGACACAGATTTTCAGGGCCAAAGCAAATTCTATATATTTTAGTGTAACGAGCATCTGTATTTCAGTCTTCAGTGATAAAAGTGTACAGGATTTGGCCAAAACTCAATCAACTCCATCACAATCTCAAAATGCCTCCTGTGCAATTTGTCAAAAGCAGATTTCTTGGCAACAGCACATAAAGCTACAGCAACGTATAATGAAGAACATAATCTCGGAAAATACGCAAAGTTTGTTTTGTGTACTAATTGAAACTGGGAAACCACTGTAGGCAAATTAAAATTCAACAGAAGATCAAAGGAATTAACCATCAAAATATCATTCTGCTACTGTGCTTAAATATAAGTCCACTGCGTTTGCTTTCATTGCTGATAGTCTTATTCATCAGCAGCACATTAAATTCGAGCTGCAGAAATTTGGGGGTTAGAGCGACTAACGTGAGGATCTTACTTGGTGTGATTCAGCAGCAGGCAGACCTTAGCTAACTCTGTTAGATGATACTCTTCATGGTAATGCACCCTGCTACAAGATTTAAGAACTGGCTGTCTGCAGCAATACCCTGTGCCAAGAGATTCCTATTACCAGGGTAGAGAATTGTTCTCCCTCCCCACTCTTGCCATCCATTAAATATGCATGACATTTAACTTTCAGGATAGTAAGTGTAAACCTCTGATTAGCTTTTGTTGTGGTATTTCATAGAATCATAAAATCATAGAATCAGTCAGGGTTGGAAGGGACCACAAGGATCTGCCATTTCCAACCCCCCTGCAACGCACAGGGACACCCTACCCTAGATCAGGCTGGACAAAGCCTCATCCAGCCTGGCCTTAAACACTTCCGGGGAAGTGGCCTCAACCACCCCCTTGGGCAACCCATTCCAGGCTCTCACCACTCTCATGCTGAAGAACTTCCTCCTTACATCCAGTCTGAATCTCCCCACCTCCAGCTTTGCTCCATTCCCCCTAGTCCTCTCACTACCTGAGAGCCTAAAAAGTCCCTCCCCAGCTTTTCTGGAGTATCCCCTTTCAGATACTGGAAGGCCACAAGAAGGTCATCTGGGAGCCTCCTCTTCTCCAAACTGAACAGCCCCAACTCTTTCAGACTGTTCTTGTAGCAGAGGTGCTGCAGCCCTTCTCTGGACACACTCCAGCATGTCCACATCCCTCTTATAATAGGTGCTCCAAAACTGGACACAGTTCTCCAGGTTGGGTCTCAGCAGGGCAGAGTCGAGGGGGAGAATCACCTCCCTCGACCTGCTGTTCCATAAGTGATCACTCTTCCACATATTAAATAATAACAGGGGCTGCTGTTTGTTGCTTTTTGTTTTCCCCCTTCCCCTGGAATTTCCTGGTCAACATCTCTAATTGTTCTGAAAGATTCATCCACCTTTGCTAGATGATGGGGGAGGATACCTATTATCTGGGCTAGACAGTCTCTTAAAAATATGGACACACCCTATAGAGAACAAAACTTCCCATCTCTTTCTCAGTTATTCCACCTGGAGGTGTCCTCATGGACCTGAGTGGGAAGGCACCAGCGTCATTTGCCTGATGACTTATGACAGATTCAGGGCTTACAAGTTCACTCTAACTGTACGCATGTTTCTGTGGCACGTATTTTGGCTACCTTTCCTGTGGCAAATCTCAGCCACTGAAGCAGTCTAGTTTTGTAGAGCTGTCCTACAACATCCTCTTCTCCTCAGTCCTACCTTAGGCTAGAGCTGTCTCAGGAGTGGAGTGCCTCAATGGCAGCACTGGCAGAGATCACGGATCCACTGCAGTGAAAAACGGCTGCAGTAAATGGGCAGATATGGTAAGTTCACCAAAGGCCAGATGGAACTTTAGACTGAAATTCGATGTTCTCCTTGCATTGGGGCTGGTGTGTTTCATGAGTTGTAGTAGTCCAGATTAGGTGGTATGACAAGCAGATGATGGTTTGGTTTTTTTTTTTTTTTCAGTGGAGAAGCATATGTTTTTGAGGAATTGTTATTGCCATTGTTCACCCTATTTTCCTATTTCTTTTCCTTTTCAATGCAGCACAACAGCACCAGAGCAGTCTGTGTAACACAGCTCCTTAATACTAACCTACAGTACTTCCTAGGGAATGCTACCTAATTATATTCTATGCACAATAGCAATTTGATAAAATATATACGTTAAAAAGCCTGAAGTCTTCCATTCCTAGCCCCACTCCTGAACACCCATTATTGTCTCCTTCTAGCAGTAAGAAACAGACATTTAATCTTACTTTTAACTTTCAGTCCTTAAATCGGTTTTAAATCCATGACAAGACTTTACATCCTACCCCATTGTTAGCAAGATTCCTTAATTGCCTCCTTTAAAAGACTCTATCCAACCCTTTTGAAAGTTTAAATAAATTATATCCACTGGTTCTCCTTTATCCATTATTTGTTAACTATTTCAAAGAAACCTGACAGGCTATAGAAATCGTGCTGATTTGTCCCCATCATATTATCCTCATCTAGGTCCTTTATAACTTGATCTTTAATCATTCTCTCGACCATATTTCTTTATACTGAGGTGCCTCCCAGGTTTATAATTTGAGGGATCACCTGTAACATCTTTTAAAAAGGAGGGGAACAACGTTGATCACCCTCCTTTAAAGCATATATGTATATATATGTATTTAATTTTAATAATGCACTGTCACCATTCGTTAGCTGCTCTGTTACCAGCCATGGTGAAGTGTGGCCTCTAGGTTTGATTACTGCACCTAAGATATATTTAGGGACAAATCTGCCAACTCTGAAGTATCAGCAACTGGTAAAGACACTATGAAGCCCACCTTGGCAGCCAGAGCTCTTGGGAGTCAATCCTTGCAGCACCCTGCTTTCATCACTGGCTCTCTATGGAACTGAACTCAAGTAACATCTCAATCCTGACGTCGATTATCCTCACAGGAGGGACACACACTTCCACTGGATGAGACAATCTCTTGTAACACTGAACTACGCCCTTTTCTGCTGTAGGATCAGTCAGCAACAAAGATGAGGCTTGCAAAACTCAAAAAGACTGCATTGTCTCGGAGTCTGGTGCAAGAGTAAGATTAACTTTTGCAAGAGAGGAAAGTAACACCGACACCATATTACTTTCTCAACATACAGCGTATTTATTTATTGAATAGAATAAGAATAGTCCTATCCAGACCCTTGTCAGAGAATGGACAGGGCAACTAAAGAAGGAATTGAAATCTGTATATTCTTATTCAAACTTCAAAATGCAAAAGGTACGCAGGCGCTACTTTGACAGAGCAAAGCCTAAAATCCTCGAGAGCTATTCTGCTTGAGTCTTCCTCCAAACTCATATCATTGCCATACAGATCCAATTATCTATTACAAATTAATTCTTCTAGTCCTTCCAGCACATTTTTTTTTTTTATCCCTTTGTCTCTGTCAAAACGCTGCTGTCACTACTTGCAAAGAAAACCAATGGAGGAGGTATTTCCCCATTGCCTAGTGATGCAAACAAATAATCTAGCTTTTCTACACTCTCCTGCTCATCAAGCTGAACTGGGTTTGACAACTGGAATGTATTAATTAAACCCTTGCACATTTAAGGGGGAAAGAGTCGCTCTGCCAAATAAAATGGGACAATAATGAGGACAGCATAGGAGCATCTCTACAGAAAAGTTGCCACATTTCTAGACATATTCATTCACCCCCCTCCCCCTCTCCCCCCCCGTCCTCCAGGATCACCAGTTTGGCATGAAGTTTGGGTACAAGTGTAACAGCAAGCAGCAAAGGAGGGAAGCAGCTGCAGTGGGTGTTTGCTGATTTCCCTCATTAAATGACATGAAAAAAAAACTGGTTAGCTTTAAAAAGATCCACTATTATTTCCTCCCACCATTTTTATGAAGGGAAAGCATAAACCTAAGAAAGAGGTCCACACTGTGTCAGGCTATTTTGATCTGCTTGGGAAAGGCAGAGATTTACCAGCACAAATGAGATCTGAACAATCTCCTTTCAGGTTTTATAAATTAATTCCACTATGGAGTGCCCCTTACTTTCATAGAGCAGCACAGTATCAGCGAGCATAGTGCTTGAAGACTTAGTTTCTATGACAAATGGACCTTAGTGCACGACAGAAGGAAAAAGAACACCCAAAACTGCTTTGTAGTCTATATGTCGGGACACCAGTTTGTAGCTGAAAAGCAAGCAAGCCCAGCTGTGAAAACAACAGCAGCAGTGACAGACAGTCACCTGGAGTGATTGGTGCTGTTGTCTGAAGGCCATAATTACAAAGTTCCATCACTACATCCTCTAACAGCATTGTGTGGCAGAGGTTTCCAAGGACAGCCTGAAAGGGAGAGCAGCGCACACAAAACACTCGGAAACAACTAATTACTTGAGAGAGATTGTAAACTTACTAAGTAGGCCACACAGATCACATCTTTACCACCAACATGTTGAACCATTTATAAGAAAGTTTTGTAATTCTGCATAATTAAGTCTTTTAATAAATGCGGATTTGACGACAACAGAGCCACTGCACTTAAGGTTGATGCTATTTTAATTACACTGCAAAGACATAATTTTGGAAGAAGCCTTGCAGTTTATTACATTTATTTCTGTCAAATAGCTTATAATTGTGTGCCAAGGTGCCTGAGAAAAGTATTGTGGGTTTTTTTTTTC
>VWZI01022770.1:125011-136468 GCA_013396835.1 Psilopogon haemacephalus
AAACAGCTTATGCCACTCGAAAAGGATTACTTCCTTTGTAAATTGCTGTTTCAACTGAAGGGTACCAATTAATTAAGCCATTTACATAAAACTGTCTTGGATCAGTTACCTACAAAGATAAAGGCTGAAATCTACCTTCTAATTGAACAAATAAAGTTTTAAGAATAAAATATATGTTGGCAATTATCTGTAATAATACAAATTAGGAAATTTAGCTGATTAAATGAATGTGTCAGAAATTAAGGCTAAATTCTTATCGCCCAAAGTGAATGCAGAACAATCTATCGAAAAAGTATTACTCTAATTGATCTTTCATTCATTGTCACATTACATATCCTTACATCACATAATGCAAACTGAGAGGAGGTGGAGCGTGTCTGCATTTCAAGGGATGTGCTTATTCTGATTAGGATTTTTTTTGTTTGAGGGTGGACAGGAGAGAGAAGAAAAATCTCTGTTTTTCACAGATAGTCATTACACACATCAGGGAATGCTAAGTGACATCATTTAGCAAAATAACCTGGGGTATTTTAAGACACACACACACACACAATCAAAAGTAAGCTGTTTATTTATCTAACTATCTGTATGCAACTGATAAGAGTTCACAGTACACTAATATATCAACTAAAATAAAATACGTGTGTCTTTTGTTGCAATAGTTTGAGCAGGAGAAATACTGCTTAGAGCAAAATCATGGTTGCTCTAGCATTTAAATATAATCGATATTTTTCCCTCTCTGCTTAAAAGAGGATATTGTACAAAACCTTCTCATGCCAGTGGAGAAATAGATCTACACTGGAGATTTGCACTGCTGTAGCTAGAGCAGCATGGACAGACGGACCCCATGAAAAATGATTTTTATGTTCAAGCTCTAGCGCAGAAGGTGGTTTCTCATCCTCCACCTGTGTGGTGTTTCAACTGATTAATGCTCTGACTGTGACAGCTGTTACACATGCAAAACTTGCACTGAAGAGGATGGTGAGGTTTTAATCTGCATAATGACTTGAGGACACAATTCTGAGTCGTATCACACATTCTGAGTTGTGTCTCTTCCTTTCCTACTTATTGCATTCTTTGCTAATGGCTGGGATACATTTTCTTCCAATCTATCCCAAACAACTGCTCTTAGAATCATAGAATCAGTCAGGGTTGGAAGGGACCACAAAGATCATCCAGTTCCCACCCCCGTGCCATGCTCAGAGACACTCTACCCTACATCAGGCTGCCCATAGCATCCTCCAACCTGGCCTTAAACACCTCCAGTGATGTGGCCCCAGTCACTCCCCTGGGCAACCCATTCCAAGCTCTCACCACTCTCATCGTGAAGAACTTTCTCCTAACATCCAGTTGGAATCTCCTCACCTCCAGCTTTGCTCCATTCCCCCTAGTCTTGTCACTACCTGAGAGCCTAAAAAATCCCTCCCCAGCTTTTCTGTAGGCCCCCTTCAGATACTGGAATTCCACAAGAAGGTCACCTGGGAGCCTTCTCTTCTCCAAACTGAACAGCCCCAAGTCTTTCAGTCTGTCCTCATAGCAGAGGTGCTGCAGCCCTCTGATCATCCTCGTGGCCCTTCTCTGGACATGCTCCAGCATGTCCACATCCCTTTTGTCATAGGGGCTCCAAAACTGGATGTAGTTCTCCAGGTGGGGTCTCAGCAGGGCAGAGTAGAGGGGGAAAATCACCTCCCTCGACCTGCGGGTCACACTTCTGATGCAGCCCAGGATCTGGTTGGCATTCTGGGCTTGCCACATGAAAATCATGTTTATAATGTTAATTGTATTAAAGCTTGCTATGTCTGTCTCCAGGCAGAGATTCAGGATCTCAGAAGAAACTGAGACTGTGCATTACACATGTTGTGCCCACACTTACCAAACCAGATCTCTAAGACTTATGAAAACATTTACATATACAACTTGGGAATACTCAGTGGGAGTATTCATCTACATAACAATAAGCACAATGGTCAGTATTCACAAGAGCAGTGCTCAAATAGGCAGGAGATTTCACACTGCAAACACCCCAATATCAGTTTTTTTACTACAACAATATGACATTCAGTCAGGATTACTGGTTTTCTGCATCTGGAAACAGAGATGAGAAGGTGATCTCTTCAGAGCAGAGGACAGCCCCTTCTCCCAGGTTTCTGCAGAGCCTCTGGATTGTGGGCTGCCTTTAGAAAATGTCCTGGTATGGGTGTGATAAACACCCTAGAGTTGGTCTAGCCCCTGGAGTCTCTCCTCCCCATTCTGTATAAGGTCCGGAAGGGGTTGAGGGGCGGGGGCACACCACGTGGCCCTGGGACCCAGGGAGACCTCAAGCTGCACGTATGCATGGGGCTATTTTGAACCAATTGGTCAGCTAGAGAATGCTGAATACCTATTGGTCAGTTTCACGCACCTCCTAGGGTATTTAGGCAGGGGACAGAGGACGTTAGGAGTTCTTCTTCGTTCTTCTTAGTCGTCCTTCTTCGTTCTTCTGTCATGCTGTGAAGAGCTCCAGCCACATGCACGCAGCAAAGGCAGCAGAAGGCATAGCAGCTTTACAGAGAAGTGGCAAGGCTAACCCCCTTCTCTCTCCCTATCTGGGCTAAGTCGGTCCTTTTCCTTCTTCCCCTCTTTCATAGGGAAGGAGTGTTGTTTCCCCACTCATGCCCCCGCGGGTTTGTAGGCGCGGCTGGGGTCTATTCTGTTTGTATACTCTCTGTTCCCTAAATTCTGACTGTTAAACTGTTTATCTGGCATTTTGAGCAATTTGTGAAGTTTGTTCCCTGCCAACCATGTACCCAAAGAATCCCGGGGGGCTCCAGGACCCCCCTTCCACGGGTATCGACACCAATTAAATCGATATCCCGTGATAAAAAAAATCCATGGATACCTGGCAAATAATAATTTAATAATCTGCTGTTTGATCCTTGACTTCAGTACCTCTACACTTTGTAAGGTTTTATAAAATCACAGAAACATAGAATCAGTCAGGATTGGAAGGGACCACGAGGATCATCCTGTTCCAACCCCCATGCTATGCCCAGGGACACCCTACCCTAGATCAGGCTGCCTAGAAGCTGGCCATGGGTATACAATTCCATTTTAAGGAGATTTCCACTTTTGTAGCTCCTGGATCTTTATCTAGATGTATCTGTTGAGCTGTAGGAAGGAGATGGTCTTATGAAAGAAAGATCATTAGCTCTGAATTGCTCATCTCATTGCTGCTGTTTCCTGTGATGCAACAACCTTTGGCATATATACTTGAAACTACGTCACTCTTGTCTCTTTTAGTGGATGTAACATTAATGAAAGTTTTCTGGTTATGTATCTGGAAGCTGATTTCACACGCACTCATGGAACAGGCAGATGGTAGTTTAAAAGTTGCCTCATTGGCCTTACATAAAAATGAGTTAGAGAAATCAATTCTAGAAATTAGGTATTAGAGTTTAATTTCTGGAATTGATTTCTCCAACTGCATTATAGCAGTTTCCACTTCTACTTTGCAACAGATGACTTAGGCATTACCTCATTGAGAAGGATCAGAAAGCAACCACTGTTTCAGCTTGCCAACCCTGTGGCCAGAAGTGACAGTTTGAGTCTGATCTTAAGTAATAATCCCTAAGTAAAAGGCTGTATAACTAATTACTAATCCCTTGAGCTGTCTAGGCTATAGATGGCACCCTCATAACATTGTTTATTTATTTGGATGAAATTCTGTAGCAGAACATTTCAGCAGGACTGCAGTGAGCTGGCAAGATACTACAGGGATGGATGACTTAGATATGCCACAGATCAGACAGATACTCTCAGGAAATGCTAAAATATATGAAGCTACTTATCAAAAAGCAAAATATACTGCAGATTTTTCTTTCTGATTTTTTTTTTTTTACAACCTTAAGAACAGCATATAAAGAAACAATATTGCAGAGTCTCAATTTTTCATCAGCTAGCTCTATTCCTAATTATCCCTATATTTTATCCTCCGCAGATGCCAAAGATAAAATAGAAACATAATTAAATGAAAAGCACGGATGAGATGTCCTGAACCTAAATGTGTCTAAGATAACCTAGTTTTTGGAATCTAAACAAACCTCTCTTTAAATATTTCTTCTGCGGTGCGTCTCACTTGGAAGCATCTTCATTTCCACGTGAAAATCACAAAATTGCATCCCTGACACCGATACAACTAAGACCTAAAGAGCCTTTCCTCCTTAAAAAGTACAGTCATTTCTCACAAGCTGACACTAGCTGTTGACCTGTGTGATTTGTTATCTTCGACATAAAGTACACAAAAAGCTTTAGAAATTCCACATACAAGACCATNCAAAAAGCTTTAAAAATTCCCCATACAGGACCATCTTCTTAGGGTTTCCCCATTTATTCCCCTTTTTTTTTTTTTTCCATGGAATGTTTGAACCCAAAGTATACGAAGCACTAATAATAAGTAGAACGTTCAACAAATGTTAATGGTGACTATAATTTACAACATTTTTTCTTTCTAAATTCCTCATGGAAGCAATCTGTTTGTTTTTGGACATCTCCACCGTTAGAGAATTTTCTCACTGGCCTAAAGAACGGATATTTTCCCTTTCCATAATACTTGCCAGTTTTGTGTGTGTAGAACTCAATTGTGGGGACTTAAAATGGTACAGATTTTACTCCTGCATCCCTTACAGACGCTTCAGTTCTGTGCCACAACTATGCCCCCCTTGCTTTACGTGTTGGATAGGGAAGCTATGTCCTGGCTTTCAAGTATATGACAGACAACATTCTGTGCAGAGGTGCACAGGGAGGGACTTTTTACAGGGTCTTGTGGTGGTGGGATGAGGGACAGTAGTTTGGGATTGATGCAGGGTGGATTTGGATCAGACACTGGAGGAAGTTCTTTGCTGTGGGGGTGGTGAGACGCTGGAGAAGGTTGCCCAAGGAGGTGGTGGATGGCCCCTCCCTAGAGGTGTTCAAGACCAGACTGGATGAAACTTTGAGCAGCCTGGGCCAGTGGGAAGTGTCCCTGCCCATGGCAGGGGGTTTGGAACTGGATGATCTTTAAGGTCCCTTCCAGCTTAAGCCATTCTGTGATTCTGTGATGCCATGCACAGGGTCTTTTTCCAAAGTCCAGAGATGGCAATCAGTGGGAATTAATTTTCTCACTCTACACAGATTTTCTAGGCTTGAAATCAAGTATGATTGGACTCCAATATGATAAATTAGAGACGAGATGGTACCTTGAGTTTGGCTAGGATGGGGTTAATTTTTCCACAGTAAGTGGGAGGGGCCACAGTGAAGATAGGCAAATGAACTGGCTAATGGAGAATAGTCATACTGACCTCATGCCTGCCATAAGAAGGCAAGTGCTGGTGGCTTTGATGGGGCAGGCTCAGGAGGATGGGTTAGGTCAGGCTGGGCCTTTGTGGCTCAGTGCTGCATTTTGTGTTACTCCCTTCATACACTCTTTCATCAGCATTACTGTTATTCATAGAATCACAGAATTATTGAGGTTGGAATAGAACTCTGAGATCATCAAGCCCAGCCTATGACCTAACACCACCACATGGACCATGTCTCTAAGTGCCACATCTAATCTTTCCTTAAACACTTCCAGGGACAGCAACTCCACCACCTCCCTGGGCAGTTCATTCCAGTCTCTAATTCCCCTTTCCACGAGGAAGTGCTTCCTAACATCCAGTCTAAACCTCCCCTGGCATAGCTTCAGGCCATGCCCTCTCCTCTTGTCACAAGTTGCCTGGGAGAAGAGCCTGATCCCTACCTGACTATAACTTCCCTTCAGGTAGTTGTAGAGCATGATAAGGTTCCCCCAAGTCTCCTCCAGGCTGAACAACCCCAGCTCCCTCAGCCTCTCCTCACCAGCCTTTCCCTCCAGTCCCTTCCCCAGTCTCATCACTCTCCTCTGGACCCACTCCAGCACCTCAATATCCTTCTTGAAGTGAGTGGCCCAGAACTACAGACAGTGCTTGAGGTGAGGCCTCACCAGTGTTACGTACACTTGTTCCTCTTGTTTCCTCTCTTTTCTAGCTGTTCTGTTAAACTCTCCTTACCTTGACCCAGTGGTTTGGTTTTGTTTTTTTTTCCCAACCATTTTCCTTCTTATCCCACTAGATGTGGAGGAGCTGTGTGGGGCTTAGCTGCCAGTTGAGTCCAAACCAGGACAAATGTGCACACACTCATCTCACTCCAGAAAAGGCAACAGCTCCATAATCATCGTGGTCTCCTCTGAGCTGAAAGGGCAAGGTCCCATGCTCTAATTCAGAGTGAAGACTCACATTTCACACAGCTTTTGTTTACTGACTTTTCCCAAGAAAGTGTCTCTGTTTCTTGTACTTATTAATTTCCAAATCCAAGTTATTCATAGTGGCAGACATTTGGATCCACCGCCCACAGCTCCCCTAGACACAGCCTCACAACTATTTGGGTGGATGAGAAAAGAGCAATGGATACGAGGTCTGTATATATCTCTTTCCACCTCTTTTTGACCAGGAACTCTGTCAAAAGTAGTAGAAAAGGGCACATCAACAGTGTGTATGGTTGATTATGGGGAGATTCAGACTGGATGTGAGGAGGAAGTTCTCCATCATGAGAGTGGTGAGACCCTGGAACGGGTTGCCCAGGGAGGTGGTTGGGGCCACATCCCTGGAGGTGTTTAAGGCCAGGTTGGATAAGGCTGTGTCCAGCCTAATCTAGGGTATGGTGTCCATGCCTATGGCAGGGACGTTTGAACTAGATGATCCTTGTGGTCTCTTCCAACCCTGACTGATTCTATGATTCTATAATTCTATGATTTTTCAGAGGAGGTCTACAAAATCTCTCCTTGTCTATGCTAAAGTGCTATCACAGTCATCTCTGCACACAGGCATACCAGACAGCATCCACAGGACTAAGAACCTTCCAGAAATGAGAACTGAAGATTGGGCACTTCATCTCTCAAACCCAGGGGACTGAAAGCACCAGGATTGCACCCAGGCCCACCATGTCAGTGAACATTTTACAATCTATTTTCATACATGCAACAAAACAAAAAAGTGCTAAATGCTAGATCCAGAGAGGTGATTCTGTCACTTCACTCTGCTCTGCTGAGACCTCACCTAGAGTACTGCGTTCAGGTCTGGAGCCCTCAATAAAGGAAGGACACAGACCTGATGGACAGGGTCCAGAGGAGGTCCATGAGAATGCCCAGGTACAAAGAAAGGCTGAGGGAGCTGGGGTTGTTCAGCCTGGAGAAGAGAAGTCTGCCTGCAGTGATAAGACAAGGGGCAATGGCTTCAAACTAGAGAAGAGTAGATTTAGATTGGATGTTTGGAACAAGTTCTTTATTACGAAAGTGGTGGAATACTGACACAGATTGCCCAGGGAGGTGGTTGGGGCCCCATCCCTGGAGATATTCCAGGTGAGGATTGATGGAGCTTTGGGCAGCCTGATCTAGTTGAGGATGTCCCTGCTGACTGCAGGGGGAGGTTGGATTAGATGACCTTTGGAGATCCCTTCCAACCCAGACCATTCTATGATTCAATGATTCTAGATCCCACAACCAACAGTAACCCCTTACTGAGTCTATAAATGTAGCAAGAACAAAGGAGGAACAGGATGATGCATGGCTTGAGAAAATGTTAAGAGACTGAATCTCCTTTCAGATCGTCTCAGGTTCATCCTTTCAAACACTATTATAAATTAAAGAGCTCTGCTGAATTCTGTCACTGGTGGGGGGGTTGGTTTGAAACAACAATACTACATTTGATCCAAGAATAATCTATTGCAACCTATAATACCAGCGGGCCAGCTTTTTAAAATTAACTGACCACAGCTAGCAAACAGCTATTAACGTGGTGACTGTGAGAGGGTACAAAGATAGGCAGTGTCTGCGCTGCTGAACCACAAAGTACTTTTAAAAGAAGAAAAAATTAAAGAGGACGGCCTCCCCCTCCCCGACTGGTCACTAAGACAATGAACTTATTCAATCTTTTGTGTTTCTTTATAGGAATATTCCACCAACTTCCAAAATTATAGCTGGTGGTTGGCTTAATGTGATTTGTGTGCTAAACAAACGACAGTGTTCACAACAGGGCTAAGCATTATATTAAATCAGTGAGTACTGCACCCTTGTATACATGGCACATGTCAAAACCATCATGCAGCTTTGCAACTGGCTGCAAAATCCCCTGTAAATTTGTACAGTATTAAGGGCCACCCCGACACCAACTCATGCAGACACAGCTTACTGCTCACTGCTAAATTCATCCATTTAGCAGCACTGACAACAACTTTTTCTATTTTCTCTTCCTAATAAATTGCAGATGTGCCTTTTGTGCAGGAGGCAAAACCAAAAGACTTCAGGAAGGACTTTCAGCATAGCAATAGGGATATGAGGTGGCAATGGCCAGATGAGCAGTAGTGCTGGCTATGCTATTCCAAGGAGGAATGTTGCCAGTGCAATCTACTGGTCTCCAGTTGCACAGAATACAGAAGTGATGAGGTCAAGCTAAATTTCAGGTCATCAACCAAGGACAGAACTATGCACTAACAGACCAGTTCAGATCATCTGTTCTTGCCTTCCCATCAACAACAGATGGTTCATATAAGAATACAGTACATCCTTAATTACGTTTTTTTTCCCCCAGATTTTGAGGAATATGGTTGCCTCAGGACAGATATGTGCTTTGCTGTAAGATGCCTGGTAGCAAGCACCCTTTCAAAAAAAGTCAGTAATTTTTTTTTTTTTTTTAGAAGCAAACAATGCAAACTGCACATCTGAGGGCATAACAAAACCAGTGGTTTTAACAGGCTGAGAAATCTGCACAGGTGAATTTCAAAAGGATTCTGACAAATTAACAAAGCAACAAGTCCACTCTTGTAATAATTTAAAAAAAATAAAAGAAAATGAAGAGATTAGTAACTTATTAATTTTTTTTTTCCAGCAGGAAAGTGTATTTTCTGTCCTATTTCCTTATAATAAAGAACATGAAAATTTTTCTGGCTCAGACAATATAACTGCTCACCTCAAAGGTAGATGCGAGGCTTAGAAAACGTCTAGTGATAATTTCTCAGTTTCAGAAAGCAACTGTGAGTAGTTGGTTATGATAGGGATGCATACAAAGCCATCATTACAATGCACCTCTTCCTTCTGTGTATTGAAAGGGCAGCTTTGGAAAAGCTTGAAGAATATTTTTGATAGCAGCATTTTCTTTGCTCGTCACTTTGACCATTGTTACTCTTCTTTGCTGTGGTTTCCCTTTTTCTGTTATATAAACATAATCTACTTGCTTTTTCTTTCAAAGCATTCTCAGCCTAATCCCCTCCCAACCTATTCTCATTCATTTATTCCAGAGGGGAGAGCTCCCACCTCCAGTCAGCCCCTGACAGTAGGCTCCATCACCCATTTGTTACCTTTTCAAGCAAGGATCTTTGTGCTTTCTCCCCTGCTGCCCTCATGCTTGGGTAGAGCTCCTTGTTCATGTCCACAAAGCTGCCTCGTTATCCTCCTTCAAATCCCCTCTCAAGCCTCCTCTTAACTCTGATGCCAGAAAAAAAAAAAAAAAAAGCTTGACAATGACTGTGCTGCTGCAATATTAAGCCCACTACCTATGAAGTCGACCTTCTTATTCCCTTCTTCTGCTTCTCCATCTGCTAATATCCACCTGTTGTCTCCTGTCGCTGGGTTTAAAAGTCATCACAGGAGAAAGGGCTAAATCAGCTTGAATTACTCTGCATTTGCTGAGAATGCATATTCCTGTCAGCTGACAAGAGGCAACTTGTTACCCTGAGAAAATATCTTTATATGCCTCAGCCATCTGGATGTAAATTCTCTGGAGGGGCAACTCTTTGCGCTGTATTTGTATGCTGCCAAAGGGTCCTGGTCCTAGCTATTTCACAGCACAAAAACATTGCTGGATACATAATAAGGATTATGTTTGCTCTTCTAGACACCTCGTTGTGTGTGTTACCATAGCTTGGGAGCCTAAGTACACGGACAGAAGACAGAAAGTTTACTAAACAGTTGAATGAAATATGGATCAGCCTCTCAGAGTACTGAACATATGGCCCATATTTAAATATGACTAAACATACAGGCAAAATTCTGGTCTAATAAATATTTAGCAAGTTGGGTGATAGACATACAGCTACAAACTACCTGGTTGCCCATCCATTAATACACTGACTTGAGCAGGAGGCTAAAAAAAAGCTCAAATCTAATAACAACATCCTCTACCTCTATCAGGTTACTATGCTCACTGCCTCCTCTGTTGGAGAAATAATAAAGCATCATCACGCAGACTAAACATCTTCATACACAAGATTAAAACTTCTAGCTACTGTGAAAGCATTTTATCTACAAAGCCAGATTTTATTTTGCAAGCTATGTAGGTTTTGAGTGAGGCTAACATTGGTGCTGCTCAGGACAGGGAAGAAGTCATCTTCTGAGTGTGGGAATTGAGTCTTTGAATCATACAAATTACAGGAAAAGCATATTTGATTAAAACAAACAACTTAATTTGCAATCTACCATTAAGTTAAACACATACACACCAAAAAAAAAAAAAAAAGGTGGGGGGCGGGGAGAGGAGAAAGGTGTTTTTACTTTAAAAGAATTCAAAAGCAAAACTCTCAACTTTTAACTCTATCCTTGCTTATTGTACGAAGGTGAGGCTTGAATTAGCCCTTGCGTGAACATCCCATTTAGGAATGTGTGGGTTAGTTCCTTCTTTAAACAAAACAAAACAAAGAAATACCCCAAACAACCCAAAACCAAACCAAACCAAAACTCAAAACCCAAACCACTTTTACAAGTGGAAAAAAGTCCCGCAGAGGCTGCAGGGTAATGTTTCTCATTAACCGGAACGCGCATTTTCAGAAGTAAAGCTGCATGCTTTTTTCTGGCAATAATTAACAAATCATTGTATATAATTAAAAGTAAAAAAAATTACTCCCCAGATAATGACTTTTCTGTTGCTTTACACCAATGAATATTGCCAACCTGTTTGTTTTTAAGAACAAAGAGAGAAGTCCAAAGCTTATTGCTGCAAGCCATATTTCCAATCCCTATCTTCTGTGTAGTTTTGAACTATAAAAAAGAATTTTTTCCCCCCCCCCTAGAACTTAGCATAGAAAAATTAGCATGACCAAAACAGTTTCAAATCCCAATCTTCAAATGAAAGTGCAAAATGAATTTGAAACTGCAAAGGAAATAACATTTGTTTTAGGAAACAGCAATTTGTACAGATAAGGTTATTTATACAAAAGCTCATATTTTTTCAATCTGTGTCACTTGACAAGATGGATCCGAAATTTAAGAAAAGTAAAACTGAGTAAACAAGGGTGTGCTGGTTTGAACTAATTGGAGGATTTGAATAAGAAATAAGGCTATAGGCTAAGAGAGGAAAACACTGATGATGCTACTCCACACACAGCTTTACTGAGAAAGAAAAAAAAAAAAAACTTTTAAGAGTTGTAACCCAAATA
>VWZI01022770.1:148277-207768 GCA_013396835.1 Psilopogon haemacephalus
AGAACAGAACAGAACAGAACAGAACAGGCCGGGTTGGAAGAGTCCTCTAAGGTCATCCAGTCCAACCTATCATCCAGCCCTATCCAATCAACTAGACCATGGCACTAAGTGCTCCATCCAGTCCTTTCTTGAACACCTCCAGGGATGGTGTCTCCACCACCATCCTGGGCAGCCCATTCTCTCTGTGAAGAACTTCTTCCTAAAATCCAGCCTACTTCTGAGTGGCCATCAAAACAAGGAGTTGCTGTGGAGGTACAGATGGACAGAAGCACTGAGACATGTGACAGCAGATTACACTGGACTGACTGAAGCTGTATCATGCTGGATTCCCAGGGATTATTGCTTTCACTAGAGAGGTGGATGAATGGGAATGTATCTACTTGTGAACAGCTGCAGTTTACAGCCCAGTGTTAATGCTGTAAATTAAACCAGTGTCAGGCTACATTAATATAATGCATTATAAACAGTGGTGGAGGAACCAATGCACATCCCATTTGGTGATCACCACAGTGGTTGCATTAACTTCCCAAAGAAAGCAGCATGTACAGCCATGAGCAGAAACTGCTTCAGCCATTCCAGCTTGTTGAATGTGCCTCTAAACTCCAGGAATAATGCATGAATAAACCTGGTTTCCTTTATGAATTGAGCTGGGACACAGGGGAAAAAGCCTATTTCAAAGCAAAAATACCAAGAATTATCAGTTGAAACAGGCACAGATTGAGTTTTAAATATGAGTAAGTATTCATCCCAAAGCCTACAATGCTGCATTGCCACTGTTTTCACTGCTTAAACAGAGGTGGTTCAGAGACATGGAAATTTTCAGTGGGGCAAGCAGGACTGCAAATGGGGATCCAGCCCACAGACCAGCTTGAAGCTTTGAGGGATAACCTGCTGCCTGCCCTTCCAAGCTGGCCTTAGAAACAATTGGAGAAGATGTGTCAGCTCAGGTTAAAATAGACACACTAATTTGTGTAGCAGGGCTGGGGCGAGGAGGAGGTGAGGGGCAGGAACGAATCTTATGAGGAGTGGCTGAAGGAACTGGGGTTGTTAAGTCTGGAGAAAAGGAGGCTGAGGGGAGAATTTACCGCTCTCTACAACTACCTGAGAGGAGGTTGTAGTGAGGTGGATGTTGGTCTCTTCTCCCTAACAAGTGATAGGATGAGATGAAATGGCCTCAGGTTATGCCAGGGGAGGTTTAGATTGAGTATTAGAAGAAACTTTTTGACAGAAAGGGCTATGAAACACTGAAATAGGCTTCTCAGGGAGGCGATTGAAACCCCATCACTGGAGAGGTTTAAAAGATGCAGAGACGTGCTGATAATAGACATGCTTTAGCACAGGGCTTGGCAGAGTTAAGTAATGGCTGCACTTGATGACATTAGAGCTCTCTTGCAATCAAAATAATTCTATAATTCTGTATTTAGAATCGTACAGTTAACTAAATCTAAACCCCTGGAAAACATGTAGCATCTTGTAAGTCAGCCTCACCCCTGTGCCAGGCAAGATCATGGAGCAGATCCTCCTGAAGGCTCTGCTAAGGCAAATGGAAAGCAAAGCAGAGCATGGCTTCACCAAGGGCAAATCATGCCTGACAAATTTTGTGGCTTTTTATGATGAAGTCTCAGCAGCAGTGGACAAGGGAAGGGCAACTGATGTCACCTACCCGGACCTAAGTAAGGTGTTTGACTCTGTCCCACATGACATCCTGTGGAAAAACACAGACTTGATGGGTGGAGCACTGCTGGATAAGGAATTGGCTGGATGGTCACACACAGAGAGTGATGATCAAGGGCACAATGTCCACCTGGAAACCAGTGACAAGTGGCATCTCTCAGGGGTCAGTGCTGGGCCCAGTGATGTTTAATATCGTTGTCAGTGACATGGACAGAGGAATTGAATGCACCCTCAGCAAGTCTGCAGATGACACCAAGCTGTGTGGCACAGTCGACTTGCTGGAGGGCAGGGATCCATCCAGAGGGACCTGGACAGGCTGGGGAGGTGGGCCCAGGCTAACCTCATGAAATTCAACAAGGTGAAGTGTAAAGTCCCTCACCTGGGTAGGTGCAATCCCAAGCACAACTCCAGGCTGGGTGGAGAATGACTGAGAGCAGCCCTGAGAAAAAGGACCTGGGGATCTGGGTGGATGAAAAGCTCAACATGAGCCTGCAGTGTGAGTGCAGCCCAGACAGCAACTGTGTGCTGGGCTGCAGCAAGAGCAGCTGTGGCCAGCAGGGCAAGGGAGGGGATTCTGCCCCTTTACTCTGCTCTTGTCAGACCCCACCTGGAGTACTGTGTGCAGTTCTGGAGCCCCCAGCACAAGAAGGACATGGAACTGTTGGAGAGAGTCCAGAGGAGGGCCACAAAGATGATCAGAGGGCTGGAGCAGCTCTGCTATGAGGACAGGCTGAGAGAGTTGGGGCTTTTCAGCCTGGAGAAGAGAAGGCTTCCAGGAAACCTTATAGTAGCCTTCCAGTATCTGAAGGGGGCCTACAGGAGGGCTGGGGAGGGACTGTTCACAAGATCTTGTAATGACAGGACGAGGGGGAATGGGTTTAAACTGGCATAGGGGAGATTTAATCTAGGTGTTAGGAGGAAGTTCTTTACAGTGAAGGTGGTGAGACAAATGGAGCAGATTGTCCAGGGAGGTTGTGGCTGCTCCCTCCCTGAAGGTGTTCAAGGCCAGGTTGGATGAGGCCTTGAGCAACTTGTTTTAGTGGGAGGTGTCCCTGCCTATGGCGAGAGGTTAGAACTAGATGACCTTTGAGGTCCCTTCCAACCTAACCCACTCTGTGATCCTATGATCTACACATATGACATATAGGTGGAATTTAAGCTCCTCTATTTAAGATTGAGAACTGCAGCTTTGGCAGAAAAGGTGGAAAGAAGTCCCTGCACAGACTCTCCTTAACCTGGCTCCTATGCTTACTTCACATTTATGAATCTCACACTTGCAAGCAGGCTTCTAATAGACAGGAGTGGAAGATTTCCTCTGCATGACTATGGCTTAAATGCCCACAATTAACCAAGGGTACATGGTCAACAGAAAAAACCTTTTGAAAGCAGTGTCTATAATGCAAACTTAAGCATGCTGACATACATAAAATGTTTGCCTAGTGGCATATTTCACAGACCTTAGAAAAACTTCTAAATTTATGGAATTCACAAATGTATGCCTTTACCAGTGGCAAAGTGCCACTAGAAATGTTATACAATTAGGACCAAACAGGAGGAAAAAAAAAGACTTCAAGTTGAAACTATGCATGAAATCACAAGTGCTTACTTTACTCAGGTTGCAGAACTGTATTTGCACTCATGTCAGAACCATGTAACTAGACACACTCAAAGAGCAGAGAACAAATAATACCTAGTTAAATGCTATGCAACACTCTAAACATACTATCATTAAGTTAAGAAAATGGGTTCTCCTGGAACATTAAAGTTGCCCATTAAATGAAAAGGCCAATTATTGATACTAGTGAGTTGTGACACCTGATGACCTGTGCAGGAAAGCAGCAAATGAGATCTAGGGAAAATCACTGGAAGTAGAATTTAATTTGTACTTGTAGTGGGTTTGCAGTTACTTGACCCCCCCACCTTTTTAAAACCCCAGCTAAAACTCAGAAAAGACTGGGAGTTAATAAATGAAGGTTTATATTTACAGCAATGCAAATATACAAGCAAATATTTACATGATATAACAGATATTTACAGAAATATACAGTAAAAAAGGTAATACAGACACCACACCCCTCCCAGAGACCAAAATCCCCAAAAGAGGGTAACCAAAATCCCCCCTACTACCTTTCCCCCCTTCCCCAGCTTTATCTCACCACTTGTTGATGCTGCAGATAAGCTGAAGATCAGAGAGATTAGTGGTAGGAGAAAAAGTTAGTCGTTTTAGTGACTTTACTCTGAATTTAGCCACCAAGACTGAGAGACAAAGGAGAAAGCAGCCACAGTGCCCAACGGACAGAAGCCCTCTGCCTATCTCGTTTGTTTTGGGAACATCTCTTAAAACAATTTTTTTTTTTTCCCTTTCTCAGTGAAACAACACAGTGTGTTTACCTCTCTCTCAGACAATAGTCTAATTTCTCACTCAAATTCTCCAATTAGCTCAAACCAACACAGTACTGTAATATTATCATAGCCAACTGCAGCCTGGAGAACCACAGATTGATAGACAATAATGGTAAGGTTCTTGAAAACATGAAGGGATGAAACTTTTGGATTGTGATTGTAACCTGAATTTTTGAAGTACACATCAGTGTTACACTACTGCAGGACCATGGTCACTAATAACTGTATCATAAAAACACACACATACTCATCAGCTTAAAACCAGTGTTTCTTTTTTTTAACCTTAATGTTCTCACATGGTTAAACATTCCCAGCCACATGGAAAGAGAGAGGGGAAGGGGTGGGAGAATCTAAACACCAGCATTACTCATTGGTAGTGTTGTTCTTCCCACAGTTAATTTCCCAGATTTCACTGCCACCAAGCTTCTATAAAACTGAGAACAAGCCCAGCCAATCACAATTCTGAATGTGGATATATTCTTTAGTGAGGCACAGGCTGGAAAGAGCATGAGTCAAATCTAGCTTAAGAGGAACTGCTAAGAGACCAGTGGTTTAAGAACCACCTTCAGCGTTTAATCGCCAGAGTCCCCACTAGTATTTGCAGCACTTCAGAAAAAGAAAACCAGAACAGTAGAGATTACATTGGACCTCTCAAGTTTGCTCTGCTCAGAAGTGATGAGAGCAGGACAATAGCTCCAGGCTAGGAGGTCTGTAGTCTTTGCATCCATGGAACAGCACTGTGACCTCTCTCTCTGCTGAGGACTCCATGTGCAACCTGAAGCTGGTCAGACTGAAGGACTCATTGATTGAGCATTCACAATTAGTGGCGTGCTAATGCTCAATCTCCACAAGAATATTTTCCTGACATTGCCACGCTAACTAGGAATAAGAAAGAAAAAAAAACAACCCTAAACCAAACCCTGCCAACATTATTTTTCCAGCAAAACCTCCAGAGTTAATGTAGCAGTAGCGATGGAAACGCGCTATTGTTGACTCAGCTAACGTCCTTCAGAGAAGCAGAGTAGCTTTGCCAGGGATAACAGACCACTGGCACCAGTACCAAGTTTGGCACTGACCTTCTTTGGGACTGGTGCCAACTAGAAAGAGTTAGAACACCTTCTCAAACAAAATGTGGCAACAGATTCACCAAAGATTTCCTGTGCGTGAGATATACTAGTAGGAGAAACTCCTCAGGCAAGCAAGTAATACAGATACATTCAACAAAATGACAACATCAGAATGGCTACAGGAATGGAGAGGCAATGCTGTTGAGACCAGACTGGCATGGGGGTGACACAGCTTAAGATAATAGATTGTTGATTAAAGAAGGGGAAATGTCAGCTTGACAACAAGGCAGTTAGAAAGAATTGCTGACTCCTTCCATCTAGGTCTGTATTGCAATACACAACAAAGCCATCATGGTTTTGACAATGACCATCAATTTATGGGCCTGCTACAGTATTTGTGTCATCACCTTCCATTGAGACACTCAATTCATATTTATTTTTTGAATGACTCACAGCAGCATGATACAGTAATAATGCCAGAATGAGGACAAGGTAGTGCCATCAGTGGCTCTTAAGCTGGTGTTACTAGGACAAAACAAAAATCTCATTAAAAGGAGAACATGTTCAGCACTACAGAAGAGTATTTACACACGAAATCTTATTAATAAACACTCCAGTATAGTGAGAAACCAAATAAATATCAGTCTAAAATACTAAAGTGTTGTGTCTAATACTGTTGAGCTGGCATTAGCTGTCATAATCAATGTGAATTGTTTGCACAGCTTCCATTCCCTCAGTTGTGCAAACAGATCCCAAGCAAACACTAGACCAAACACATTAGTGCATGGTCCTATTCCAGGGTAATTGGAAACGCATGACAGTTCCACTCTCAATGACAGCATCACCCCATGGCCAGAGCTCACAAACCTGCACTGAAATTCCTCACTAAGGACATACATGC
The DNA here is from genome assembly GCA_013396835.1 of Psilopogon haemacephalus. Classification (NCBI taxonomy): domain Eukaryota; kingdom Metazoa; phylum Chordata; class Aves; order Piciformes; family Megalaimidae; genus Psilopogon; species Psilopogon haemacephalus. The sequence continues at coordinate 154,323 of VWZI01022770.1, forward strand.
AACATTGGGCAAATAGCTTTTGCTCACAAGGGATTTTTTCCCACTAGTCTATAGCTTAATTTTCTCCCATGGCTCTTTAAGAATTATGTCAGAAAAGGGTAAAGATGGGTGTTTTTAATTACTCCTATGGAAAAATCCTATAGGAATCAGGAAACTGGGGTAGGGATGGATTGGATTTTTACCTACCACAGCAGGAAAGATCTCTATAATGGAAACTTAGAGGATGATCCAAAACCTTACAGAAAGAATAGTCACAGTAATTTTGAGTAGAGTTGTGAGAAAAAGCTTCAGAGCTCTGCTGACACTAGATTTTCTTACTCAAATTCACTACTTCTTTTTAGGGAAGAAAAACGTTTCTCCCATTGCCGTCATCTAGAAGCTATATTTTTCACACGTCCCATTAAATAAGTTTCTGTAATCTCCTTGGTTTTGTTTTTTTTTTTTGGTATTAATGTAATGTATACATCCAGTCCTTTAATAAACTTTGCCAGCATGATGGTAATGCTCATAAAACTAAAGCTGACTTCATGATATTTTACATCAAGATAGCTATCAGGGGAATACTGTCTGATTCAGAAGAAAGAAAACATGTTTTCTTCGTGCCTTAGAATGTTATCACCTTATGATACCCAAACAAACTTTACTAGGATGAAGAAGTTTACTATACACTCCTAAAATGGAACCATTGCTGAAACTCCTCATGTTTGTTTGACTTTTTACAGCTGATGGGCAAGGACACTAAAAGGCAACTATGTGGCTGAAATGGCATTTCATAGTTTATAGACAAATTTAAGATAAACATTCAAGGCAGACTCTGGAATTCATGTGTGAAAATGCACCAGCTACTCATCCTTATAAAATCTATCCAGGGTAACACTGTCACATTTAAATCCCATTAATACTGCCAGTTGGAACAGGCTGCCCAGGGAGGTGGTGGAGTCGCCATCCCTAAGGTGTTCAAGAAAAGACTGGATGGAGCACTTAGTGCCATGGTCTAGTTGGCTAGGGCTGGGTGATAGGTTGAACTAGATGATCTTCATGGTCTCTTCTAATCTGGCCTATTCTATTCTATTCTATTCTATTCTATTCTATTCTATTCTATTCTATTCTATTCTATTCTATTCTATTCTATTCTATTCTATTCTATTCTATTCTATTCTATTCTATTCTATTCTATTCTATTCTATTCTATTCTATTCTCTGCTCTCGTCAGACCCCACCTGGAGTACTGTGTGCAGTTCTGGAGCCCCCAGCACAGGAAGGACGTGGAACTGTTGGAGAGAGTCCAGAGGAGGGCCATGAAGATGATCAGAGGGCTGGAGAATCTCTGCTATGAGGACAGGCTGAAGGAGTTGGGGCTTTTTAGCCTGGAGAAGAGAAGGCTTGAAGGAGACCTTATAGTAACCTTCCAGTATCTGAAGGGGGCCTACAGGAAGGCTGGGGAGGGACTATTCACAAGGACTTGTAATGACAGAACAAGGGGGAATGGGTTCAAATTGGTGGAGGGGAGATTTGAACGGGATGTCAGGAGGAAGTTCTTCACAGTAAGGGTGGTGAGGCACTGGAACAGGTTGCCCAGGGAGGTTGTGGCTGCTCCCTCCCTGGATATATTCAAGGCCAGGTTGGATGAGGTCTTGAGCGACAGCGACTTGATCTAGTGGGAGGTGTCCCTGCCTATGGTGGGGGGTTAGAACTAGATGATCTTTGAGGTCTCTTCCAACCTAGACCATTCTATGATTCTATGATTCGATTCTATTCTATTCTATTCTATTCTATTCTATTCTATTCTATTCTATTCTATTCTATTCTATTCTATTCTATTCTATTCTATTCTATTCTATTTCTATTGTTTCCTAATTCTATCCTATCCTATGCTATCCTGTTCATTTTTTAGTATCAATAGGTCAAACTAATTTGATCTGCTGTTTACCAAAGCCACGGAGCTCATTACTAGTGCTAGCAAGCAGTTATTAGCATGGTGAAAGTCAGCCTCCCAAGTGGAAATGCCAAAACATGATAGGGAGGGCGCTCAAGGATGAGTTTTCATGACACTAGTCTACAGTCAACATTAAAGTTAACATAACAAACTTCATCTGATCATAAAAAAAAAAAAAAAAAAAACTTTATATGATCAAAAAAAAAAAAAAAAAAAAAAAAAAGTTTAGTAGAGAATATGGAGAATTTCAAGCCTCCTAAAAAGGAAGGCCAGTGAAGAAAAGCTTCTTCCCACAGCTCTGCCAACTCTTTTCATGCTGACCTGTAATATTCTGCTTGAGCATCTAAGTCCATGACCTTTTTAAAGCAAAGCCACTGTGCCAGGCTCTTCTATAAAGAAACTTAGCTGAGAACAGACAACTCTCCTCACAGAATACAGCATGTCTGAAGTGAGGTTGCAAGCATTACAAGCAAATGTGTTCGCCACGATCTAACTGGCCTCCATCATCCCCTCCTATCATCCTCACTTTAAAGAGCCTTTTCATAATTTATTGTCTGGAAGGCAAAGTATTTAATGCTAATGTATTCAGGAATAGTATGCAGGAGGTTCCCAGGTTCAACACTGCATTTCTTGCCTTATCTGACAAAAGCATTTTGACTGTTTAATAGTAAATATATATATATATATATATATATATAATTTCCACATTTTATATCCCTGGGAGCAGATATTTGTTTTAATTAAGAAGCTGTTGATTAATTTAACCCGTATAAGCACCATATTTAGCTATCACTACACTGAAAAATGCTGTTCTTTCTTCTAAAAGCTTTGAAGAACTTGTGTTCATTGTGTCTGCCATGCTAACAGAAATGGATACTTTCTTCAGAAACTGAAATATCAGAGCAGTTTCCTCAGATGAGAAAGGTGCCTTCTACCTCCTTTCTGGGATGTATCAAAATGTGCTTGAATTGCTCTTTGGAGAACCTGAAGGGGATCAACAGTCTACAATGCAGCTCCTGGGGTACTGTCACAAACCTAACAGGGCTCTTGAGAACTCAAGAAATTCATTGCATCTTGTCTTGTCTGTTTATATTGTTAGGAGGGCACTTTAAACTGTGTTCTCAACTCATGCACTTGTCAGTTAATTTTGGGGGGTAAAATTTGCTTAAAAACTTGAATTACAAAGATCACAATGAAAGATGCCTTAGAGCCGTTTAAGAAAAAAATCCTCTGGTTTATTTGAGTGCCTCATGATAGGCAATGGCTAAGGAAATACATGCAAACTTTTAAATTCTCATTAAATTAGGGACTATATGTCTTGAGGACAGAATTATGAAGAGCACTGTTGATTTTGTTTGTGCAAGAAGTTGTATTTCAGCTGGCTGCTAAATATAACCAGCTAAATGCAAGGTCCATCACTTCTGCTCTGAATACTTCCTTACTTCCCAAAGAGTCAATTAAGCCAATGGAACCATTCACAGAGCAAGGATATTGGCATTCGGCCTCTAAATCGGTCTGCTAAGTGGTTAAATTGTGCTTACTTAGGAAATGGCTAGAAAGTAATTACAAGTTATAGCATAAATATAGAGCAAAAGCTCCACTGTTATAGCATAAAGCTATAGGATATAGCATAAAGTTCCATAAGTGAAAGCTGTAGGATATAGCACAAAGTTCCACAAGTTATAGCATGAATAGAGCAAAAGCTCCACAGCCAGACAAAAGTCTTGGATCATTCCAGGAATTAGGGGAAGTTTCACTCTAGTTTTTAAGAAGAATTTTAGGCAATATTATAGCTGCATTATATGCAAAACAGAATGTTTCTCATTGCCTCTCACCAAAAATAAAGCTGTACTAGTTGTGGCACAAATTTTACACTTAACAAGATCTTGCAGAAATTAGAAGCATAGCACCTTCAGCTTCTAACTCATTACATATTTGTCTCTTAAGGAGAGACCAAATTTCTCCTGAAGGACAAAAGTTGGATATGCTTTTAACTTGTAAATAGTAAAAGACACTTCTTGCACTTATAGAGAACAAATATAGCAGAAAAGCTCTTTGAAAGCAGAGCAATTGTGGAAACATCTTGGCACTAGCTTAGCACTAAGAAAAAGTGAGAACGTGAACCAAACTATAGGTGCCAGGAGGAAAAACACTTGATCCTATACATGTTAAATGGGTCCGTAAAGGCCTTTGAGAACCATGTACCAGAGAATTAAGGTGGCCTAAAATCTTCCCACTGAGATATCTCAAATTTCACTACTGTAAGAACTTGCCATTACATAACATGACCAGACCCCAATATCACTTCACAGCGCATCCTGATGCTGATTCCATGTCATATGCTAGACTTTAGTAAAGAAAAAATGACATTTGAAACCAATACTCAAGGGCAGCCTTAAGCTTTTAAACTATCATGAGCTAAAAGACCTTAAGTGGTTCCACAGTTTCCTCTCCAAGGCAATAACATAACATCCCCCAAAGGCTTCTGGCACTGAATGGAAAAGAGTGTGTGGGCCTTTCTGGCCAGTGTTCTGCATGGTGAGAAGGACAGCAGGGCATGCTCAGATCCTAGTATGGAAGGCACCTGGTGAGGTGCAGAATCCACCTGGTAGTAAATGAATTAATTGCCTTCCTACAAAACTCAAAAGGTACAGGAAGATTCTAAGCAGCTTCGTGGACAGCAAAGGCTTTCAGAGAGAAAAGAGAGCTAAGAAAAGCAAATAAACCTACACACTGCTACACGTGACTAGAAATCTATGCATCTGTTCTGGAGAAGTCTCAGAAATAATGAACTGCTTAGGAAAGTTGCAACATTTAGGGCCTAGAGATCACCTCCCAGTCTCAAAACATCTCATGGACAATAAGTATCTAGCATCCAACTGTCAGTTCAAAACACTGTGGATTATGTGGTTGTGGGTCACCAGCTGTCCACAAGAACAGCTGGGGAGCTTGGATCAAGTTGTCTTCACTGTATTAAAATACTGCAGTAATAGGCCAGTTCTCCCTGCAAGTGTGATACAGAAGAATACAAAGCCACATTCTTCAAAGTGACCCCCAGCTTTGTGTGAAGGAGAGTTGTGCTGTACCAGATGCACATCAGAAACTGGCTTGGAGTCACTATCCAATGTAATGATCCCCTGAGACAGCAAGTTATTGCCATCCACAGACTGCCAGACACTAAAAGAGAAGGAAAGGTACCTAGTAGAGGGGACTCAAGAATTATGGTCTGCACAAAGTCCAACAAATAAGAGGCCTTTTGAGGGCATAAATCACTTTCCCATCTTCCTTCCATCTCACTTTGTCCCTGGGTAGCTTATCATTGTGCCTTTTTACATAAACACAATTACCAAGTTAAACCAAACCAGTATGGTAACGCAAATCCGTGGAACGCTTGTAAATGCTGTATGACAGCTTACACTTTAGGACATAAGCTAATTAAAAGATGTTTCTTTAATTTCTAGAGCAGCATTAGAAGTCACTGAAATGAAATGCTTCGTGGAAGTCAACAGGGAGAGAATGGGAAACAATCGATCACGTCGCCAGCCTAGAGAAACATCGCAAGTGTCCACCAACACCGACAGAAACAGATATAAGCACAGCCGGGGGTGTGTGCAAAACTACTGTTTGCTTCACTCAGGAAAAACCTCTACAGTCAGCAGCTGATGGTCTGAGAAAAGCTTGAAAAGCCAGAGAATAAAGACATGCTGTATTTTCACAGGAAAGCCAACCAAAACTGAAAAGGTCATTTTAAAGCTTCCAATTTGTTTCTGACTCTAGGATGTTATTTCACCTTGAGTCTTGGTTCTGTACATTAGATCTCAGCAAAGAGGTTCCCAAGAGAACATCACTTCAAGCATCCAAAACAAGCCCTTTTTATATGTGGCAAAATAAATGCATGAAAGACCTGAACACCACCATAAACAATTTTAATTAGTTCTGTTTTTCAAAAACCTAGTTTGCATCTCGTATCAGATTTAGGCAATGATTTGTTTTGCCACAGATGTTGCTCCAAAATTGGAAGCAGAAGTTCTCTTTATTATGGATTTTTAATAAGGAATGGGAAGACTCTTTGCAAGAGCTGAATAAAGTAATCAAATTTCGCAGAAGTGTGCATTATATAAATTATATATATGTATAGTCATATTACTAGGCAAAGTAGCAATTTTTTGTTGTTCCATAATGCCATAACATTCTGGTACAGACCCTAATTTTGTACACAATCTATTCCAGTTCCCCCATATGGTTCATATGTAAGGCAAAAGGTCAAAAATACAACCTTAAATATTTAAGCTGGTCAATGACAGTCATACTGTCAAGGAATAATCTCAAGTTTATTGTTAAATATGGGTAGCCTTTGAGGTAACCTCAAGTGCATGTCATGGCTTTTTAATGAGTTGTTAAGTTATTAAGCTATGAAATATTTCTGCATTTTAAGCAAGACTAAGGAGCAGAACTCAAGTAAAACAAATTAAAAGGATAATAATTATGCAACATCTTGAGATGTACCAGACAGTCACACTATGCATATATCAAAAAAATACATTAATAAACTGAACGTATTAATAAAAAGCCAAGACTGGCCCTTCAAGACCTCAACACTAATTGGAAAGGATTTAGACAGCACATCTTGAGTAACTTCCATTAACAGTTTTGGTAAGTCACTTTTCAACTGGAATAACTTATTCTTACACTACACAGTTCATCTACTGTATTATCATTTGTGAAAGATCAGTGAAACATCATTAGACAGTTGGAGTAATGAAGCAATTGTCTAATTGCCCCAACTTGAATCTTGTTTCTGATGAACTGAAATGATTAACCATGAACTGGTTTCTAGATTTCGAGCGCCACAGTTCAATTAAAGGCCAATGATTATCATCATCCCTGAGACAATTTACTTTGAACTCCAAAGAATTCTTTCAAAAAGGGTGATGCTTAAGCAGATTTCATTTTTAACGAAGAGCAAGCTTCAGAGCCAAGAGGTAGCTGTTATGCCACCACTCCTAGAAGGGTAGGAAGCCCACACAACCCTTTGTGATCTGTTGTGGTACCATCGTGAAGCACAAAGAGAGATTACTGCAGCAGGAATAACTACGAGGCCTCTCATTTGGCAGCTGACAAGCTGCTTCTGGGTTTTTCAAGTAACAGTCACATATACAAAGTCTTTTTATAAAAGTGTGAGTACTTACATGCACATCCAGAGCCCACGCATTGGGAATCCAGACAGCCATTAACAAGAGGATCCTGCGTAGGCAAAAATCCTGCTGAGCTGGGAGACAGACTCCCAACCCACTAGGTAATGCCCAGGGATGTCTCATGTCAGGATTTACCCAAACAACTATGTGAGGATCAGGCCAAAACCATGGTAACAATTACCTTGAAGCCTACAACATCCACTCGTTTAATGGTCCCAGCCTAAAATCACTGTGCTATCTGAACACAAAGTCATTGAGGTATTCTAGAATGAATCATAGAATACAATGTCTGGACTGGTCTGCAGCAACAAGACAAGGAGCAATGGGTTCAAACTTGAACATAGTAATTTCACCTCAACATCAGGAGAAACTTATGTACAGTGAGAGTGATGGAGCCCTGGAACAGGCTGCCCAGAGAAGTTGTGGAGTCTCCCATGGAGACTTTCAAAACCCACCTGGATGCTGTCCTGTGTGGACTACCCTAGGTGATCCTGCTTTGGCAGAGGAGTTGGACTTGAAGATCTCTGGAGGCTCCTTCCAACCTCTAATGCTCTGTGATTCTGTCAGTTGAAAAGGACCTTAGAAATCATCTAGTTCCAACCCACCCTATCATAGGTGGGGACACCTCATACTAGACCAGGTTGCTTAAAGCCTCATCCAGCCTGGTTTAAACACTTGCAGGTATGCCACAACTTCTCTGGGCAACCCATTACAGTGTCTCACCATCCTTCACTGTAAAGAACTTCTTCTGAATGTCCAATGTAAATCTACACTGCCATAGTTTAAAAACATTGCCCCTTGTCCCATGTCTTTATAAAAGTCCCTCTCCAGCTTTCCTGTAGCCACTTTCAAGCACAGGAAGGCTGCTATAAGGTGTCCCCAGAGCCTTCTCTTCTCCAAGCTGAATAGACTCGACTTGCTCAGCTTGAACAGGTCTCTCACAGCTCTCCTGTTGAAGTGTTTAGACTTGAACAAAAAAGCCTATACTTGTGTTGTGAGAGTAGCCTTACTTACTCTGGTGGCATAAACTGAGTGCACTGAGTTTGGGAACCCTTGGAGTGAAGCTGAGACTTCGGAAACTCAGTGTACAGACTCTGACCAGAATATTTTAAAAGTGAGCACCAAAGCTGGATTTTCCATACCTTATGGAAGTGTCCTAACCAGCATATCATATGCCATTTGGGGACAGAGAGAAGGGGGTGAGGGAAAGGAATAAAGCGTGCACATCTTTCTGAAAGTGGACATGTTTTTCAGGAGGAAAAACTGTGTAACTGCAATGACTGTTTGATGGATTGTATCAACAAACTGTAGCCAAAAGATAAGTAACCAGTGTTCTTTTATATTAATGATTTATCATTGTCAAAACTATTCATTATACTTTTTGTATTGATTTTAAATGGAGTAGGCTTAAGTGTATTCTACAAAATACCCTCAAATATTTTTTTGGATAGAATCATAGAATCAGCCAGGGTTGGAAGGGACCACAAGGATCATTTAGTTCCAAATCCCCTGCCATGGGCAGGGACAACCTACACTTAGATAATGCTGGCCAGAGCCTCATCCAGCCTGGCCTTAAACACCTCCAGGGATATGGCCCTACCTCTCTCCCTGGGCAACCTATTCCGGGGTCCCACCACTCTCATGGTGAATAGTTGATAGTTGCTTCTTTACATAGCCACCAGAACTTAATGGACTCATACAAAATATCCAGACCACAAGATGGGAACAATATGAACTGTATCATTCCTAAGGGTAACAGCTGACTAATGCACTTCTTCTGAGTGCCTTTTTACAAAGCTGCAATGACTTCTTCCTTATAAATCTGGCAAGAAACAAGTCTCAGAATGACTGTGAATACCTGAGAATACCTCATGTCATTTCACAGTGTACTGGTTTGAACTAATTGGACGATCTGAATTAGAAATTAGACTATAGGCTGAAAGAGGAAAACACTGACAATGCTACTTCTCTTAGAGCTTTACTGAGAAAGGGAAAAAAATGTTTTAAGAGTTGTAACCCAAATATAGATAAGTCAGATGGTTTCAGACCTCTCTGGGCTGTGGCTGGCTCCTTGCATGGCTCCTTTTCCCTGCCCTTTGTAGCTGATTCTCAATAATTCCACTAACTTCTTTCCTACTGCTAACCCCCCTGGCCAATCTACCTTCATCTATCTTCTGCATCAACAGATGGTGAGATAAGATTGGGGAAAGGGGGAAGGGTGGTAGGGGTGGTTAGAAACCCCTCTTAGGGATTTTGATCTCTGGGAGGGGTGTGGTGTTTCTGTACTACCTTTTCACTGTATATATCTGTAAATATCTGTTATATATTACAAATATCTGCTTGTATATTGTGCATAGCTGTAAATATAAAGCTTCATTTATCAACTTCCAGCTGACTGAGTCCTAGCCTGGGTTATTTCAAAGTGTGTGTGGGGGGGCAGGCAATTGCTAAACCACCACATACAGAATCACAGAATGTTAGGGGATGGAAGATCATCTAGCCCAACCTCCCCTGCCAGAGCATTTCAGAGGGTGCAGGTACAGAAAACACTTTTATCACAGGGACACATGTAGAGAGATAGGATATTGTATTTCCCAGTGAGTGGAATTGCACACATATGAGAGTTAGAGTGGAAGAGAGCACTGATGGTATTGCACTGGGCCAGGAGTTTTGCCATGTGGCACAGTCAAACTTTTGTATTTGTTCATAAGCAATGGCCCTCTCATGGCAATAACAGAAGTCTCCCTTGATTCAATGAAATGTCCATTAAAGCACAGCATCACAGATTCAGCTCTTCCTTTTAAGCCCCCTGCAACACAAAGCGTGCAACAAATCTGCTACAGGAATCACTTCATCCACTATAGATACACAGAAGTCTCTAGGGTGGAAAGTGGCAGCTGTTCAACACATTCACTCAGAGAAACATTGCTCACCATTGGTATTTGTTTTGCTATTGTTACACAGCTATGTTAGCCGTGAAAATGTCACATAATTGTTTGCTTTTCAGAAGCCTTCTTAGAACGGCATTTTCTTCTGCAAATAAGTCTTTGTGAACTGCAGATTAACGAGTAAAACAAGTGGTTGTAGATTATCATTTAAAGATTGTTCCTTTCTCTGCACATTTTATGGCTCAAGGGCCATGTGTCTCTCTTTAACATGTGATTTGCAATGTAATACTCCACAAGCTTCCATATATGTCTTATATAATAGTTTCAAATAAAAATTGGCTCTCTGTATATCTTAACCTTGGGAACAGGACCCTTAAAATCCTAGAGGCCAAATACCAATATTCCTACAGGATTATCATGCACATCTGCATTTCTGGAAAGATTATATGTTTTAAAGGAAAAGCTTTCAATTAAATGTTCTTCCAGAAACCATTGTTTTGCCCAGCTCTTTCTTGTTGCTCTCCTGGTAAGGGGCATGCAGTAGGGACAAACCTTTGCTACACTACAGTTTCATCTCCTAGGTGCCCTAAGAATAAATATTTGTAATAAGTTTTATATTTGTTTAAATCTCATTTAGATTTCCACAGTTGAAGTATAGCTGACCTGAGAGAGTTTGTACTGCAACAAGAGGAGTGGAGGAACTCCCCCATATCCCCATGTGAGACTTCATTTAATCTTGTCATCTATGGGCAGAAAGTTGTTTGCAGCCTGCTTGAACTGTGAATGAAGATGTAAATGCCAGAATTTAGTTGGGCTTTTACATTTCTGCTTTCAGCCAAAGTACTTAAGGCATTGGGTAGCAGACACTGCAGAATGAGATTTAAGAGGGTTTCCATTTTAACCTCCTGTTTATAGTTCATTACCCTAAGTTTCCTGAAAGTTGCACTTTTCAGAAGGAAATGTCTCATTTTTGGTTTGGGCTAGGCAATTTTCTGCTTCCTTGGGGTTTTTTTTTTGTTTGTTTATTTGTTTGTTTAGGGTGTTTCTGTACTTGAACAAACGCAGTATAGCTATTTCAACAAGGAAAATGTTAAATATGTATTTAATTTAAATATACACTGTTTTTTTGAAGCTGAAATGGTAAAAGGGGTTAACAGCTAAAATCCAGAACAAAAACTGAGAATTCTTACCAAGAATATGGGGCTGGGCTTGGAGAGAAAATATTCTGGTTTCAACAAGACACATGAGCCTCAGCAAACTGAGTACTGACCACATGCAGTAGATGTTTTTGTTTGTGTTTTTGCTGAACTAAGAAAGGATGCACCCAAGGGAGAGATTAACAAACCGAGGCTACTCGGTTCACAATGTTTGTTGTCCAAGTCACAGAGCAACAAAGAAAAAAAATGCCAGAAAGTCCAAGTATGCTATAAAATCTATTGATTTTTAATTTATTTTGTGCTTCACAAGCCTGGAAAAAGATAAGCAGCGAGACTGAAAGACCAAGAATAATGAAAACACAGCTTCAGATATGTGTAACAGTTATTAAACAATGACCCTTCTCTAGCAGTTCCCATATTTTTCCTCTTTAAAAAAATAAACAAACCCCAAACCTATGAAAAGCATAAACTGAGAAAGAGAACCTTCTAAAACTCAACATGTTTACTTTTTTTTTTTTTTAATCCTACTAGACTCACATAAACTATATTTTTAAATGGGCCTTAACCTAATGTCTGGGTTCCCCCCACCCTCCCAAGACTAAGATGCCTGTCTGTGGTTTTGTGATGTCAGTAATAAGCACAATAAATCACTGTTCAGCTCCAGTGAGATGTTATGCCAGTACATACTACTGAGTCCTACACTGGACATTAAAAAACAACAGCAAACCCAAAAACCAACCAAAGGGTGGGATATTCAAAAGTATTCAGCACTGGCTGAAATTTTACACCCGGTGAAGCCAGAGATAATTTAAAGCAAAAATAAAAAAAAGAAAACTAAACAAGCAATCTTGTACCATATCATAACAAGGCAGGCAGTAGCTGGACAAGAAGTCTAGCAATCAAGGTTGAAATGTTGGAATTCTCTTCTAAAAGCTAGTTGGCATCAAGTACCAGTGGAAAATAAGCAGACTACTGATCACTGGGGGCAGACTGCACAACATCTCCAAGCGTCACCTCCCTAACAGTATTGAGAACAGTATTGTTTTTGCTCTCCTAGTGCGAAGGCACTCTGGAGAGATTACACAATAGCTGAAATGTTCTTGTGACATGAAACTGGGACCTGGAATGAGCATTTACCCCTTCTGATTTCATGTACTGAAGATGGCTGATGTAGCATGCTTCAGTATGTGAAAAAAAATACTTCTTTCTTATCCTAATGTGAGTAAAGTAGAAGAAAAATTTATACGAAATACCTGTGGCATCACATGCGGCTGGTGAGGCCACAGCTGGAGCACCTCTGCTATGAGGAGAGGCTGAGAGCATTGGGGCTCTTCAGCCTGGAGATGAGAAAACTTTGAGGACACCTTATAGTAGCCTTCCAGTATCTGAAGGGGGCCTACAGGAGGGCTGGGGAGGCACTGTTCACAAGGTCTTGTAATGACAGGACGAGGAGTAATGAGTTTAAACTGGCAGAGGGGAGATTTAAACAGGATGTTAGGAGGAAGTTCTTCACAGCGAGGGTGGTGAGACACTGGAATGGGTTGCCCAGGGAGGTTTCGGCTGCTCCCTCCCTAGAGGTGTTCAAGGCCAGGCTGGATGAGGCCTTGAGTGACCTGATCTAGTGGGAGGTGTCCCTGCCTATGGCAGGGGGTAGGAACTGGCTGATCTTTGAGGTCTCTTCCAACCTAAACCATTTTATGACTGTACTGTGTTCAATTCTGGGTACCACAATGTAAGAAGGACATTGAGGTCCTGGAGCACGTCCAAAGAAGTGCAGTGAGGCTGGTGAGAGGCTTGGAGGGCATGTTGTACAAGGAGCAGCTGAGAGAACTGCAGAGAAGGTGGCTAAGGGGAGATCTTACTGCTCTCTACAGCTACCTGAAAGGAGGTTCTAGCTAGGCTGGTTTTGGTCTCTTTTCTCAAGAACTAGTGATAGGACAACAGGAAATGGGTTTAGAATCATAGAGTCATGGAATCAGTCAGGGTTGGAAGGGACCACAAGGATCATCTAGTTCCAACCCCCCTGCCACGGGGGTTTAAATTGTGTCAATGGTTTAGGCTGGATGTTAGGAAAGACTTCCTTGCTGAGAGACTGGTAAAGCATTAGAACAGGCTGCCCAGGGAGGGGGTGGAGTTGCCATCCCTGGAGGTGTTAAAAAAGCTGTAGATGTAGTGTTTCAGGATCCAGTTTAGTGGTCATGGTAGTTGGGTTATGGTTGGATATGGGGATTTTAAAGGTAATTTCCAGCCTTTGTGATTCTGTGTATGACTACATAGCCCCACAAGGTAACAATGCCATCTCCTCCAGAATGCCAATATATCCAAGACATTAAAGAAGAAAAAAAAAAACCAACCTGCTACAGAAACCTTCAAAACCTAGGTATGAAGACTATATTACATTTAGAAGAACCATGTTTCACTTTAAGCCATCGTGTAACAAATCAGAAAATAAATCCAAAGGTAATCTCATTCTTCAGATTTTAGACAGCTGCAAAGCACTCAGGCCCTTTTTTTGCTTGAGCTGTAGCTAGGAAAAAGCCATTAACAGACAACTGTAAAGAAATGGCTCTCATGCAAAAGATGGTGTGCAGAGGGCTAAGGGAAATGCAGATCTGCAAACTGAAGATCACTACCATGCTACAAAGCCCAAGCCACTAGAATCACTTTCAGACGTTGTTGCTGTTAAAATTAACAATTACAGAAGGGCAGTTGCTAATGTTAGGATACCAGACTCAGAAGTCTAGTTTAGTTTGCCACTACCACAGCATCACTCTTTTGGCATGAGCTTCTACTGGAGTTGCAACTCATCAGCAGAAAAAAAAAGTGCTTTTGTTGTTAGAGCTTATACCTTCCCCAAGCAAAACAGAATATCTGGCCAAAGCTTTTTTTTTTTTTTTTCCCCTCCTTTTTTTTTTCCTGGTACAACCATGTCTACACTAGGGCTTTTGCCAATAAACACATGTAGCCAAAAATCACACCTCCAACTGACATTACTATACTGGCAAGCATTTCTAGCACTGGCTTTAAAGCAGTTGCTTGTTCAATCACTGCTTGCTGAAATTGCCCCTCACCCTAAAAACGCTGTATTTCTTCACAGGTAGAAAGCTGGGGGAAAAAGAAACATAATAATATAAAAAAAAAAATCTATCATCTTAGGTCTTGTTCAGTTGTTTCTTCTATTGGGCAAGGATTTTCCTTTTGCCTGCACAAAAGCTGGATTCCCTCCTTACAAAAACAGAATAAAACATTCTTGGGGATGGGAGTGTGAATCTTTAACCTCACAGCAGAACAAACAAACAAAAGTTCAGGTCAGTCCTTGCTCATCTTGCAACAGGGGCAGAGAGACACCAAAAGAACAGAATTCTCTCAATACTAATGACTGCTGTTGCCATCCTCTACATACCGAAGTGAATACAATCCCTCTGCTATAAAAATGTTATTTCTATTCCTATTGCTGCATCTGACTTCCCAGGCTAAAGCAGATTCTTCCATAAACAAAAAAGTTGAATGATTTTCAGTCTCAAATCTCAGACAGAAAAGATGATTGAGAGAGGGGGACAAGTCCATGGTAGTTATCAACATTTACTGCAGTCATGCTTCTCTGTTTTATGCATTTCAAAATAGGAAAAGGAAAATGGAAGGAGTCAAAAAGGATGTTTAAAGATGTTTCAGGGGTGTTGAGAATCCATGCTCTCAGAGATGCCTAGACTATTGTTCTAATCTGCTCGAGTCCTGTGGTAGGTCATAGTAATTTAGATAGCACCAAAGCGATGCCATTACTTCTTGGAAATAGCAGAATATTTTCGCTTTTGTACTTGGACAAAGACAATTTAATTGCAGTAAGCCCTCCTGTGAAACAATTAAAAAAAAATCTTCCCCCCTCTCCCCACCAAAAAAAAAGAAAAAAAAGTTCAGTCATTCTTTCCAGTGAGTGTGGTGAAACACTGCAACAGGTCACCCAGGGAGTTTGTGGATGTTCCTTTCCTTGGAGATGTTCAAGGCTAGGTTGGATGAGGTTTTAAGCGACCTGTTCTAGTGGGAGGTGTCCCTGCCTATGGTGGGGGGGTTGGAACTGGATGATCTTTGAAGTCCCTTCCAACCTAAACCATTCTGGAATTCAGTCTATGATTCTAAGAAGGCACGATTAGTCCCAAACCAGGGCGTGAGAGGACAGAGGCAGGAGGAAAGAAATGTTTTCTCAGAAAAATAATAAATAAATTCCCTCCATGAGAAGAGAAGGGTTTTCCTGTGACTTGGTCTGATATTACAAAAAAAACCCCGCTGTATGTTTTAAAGCACATTTGTTTTCAATAGTTGCAATACTTTTTGGGGAGGGGAAACAAAATAATTAAAAAATCAAAACAATGGCTTTAAATATTGTATGGGCAAACAGAGCCTAAGGTGCTTCATTTTATTTCTAAGGCAGCAGTGTAATGTTTTCTTAATATCCTCCACCTATCCAAGCCATTTCCTGTGGTTTGTCCTAAAATTTACCCTTGTCAGCCTAAACAGTAGTGTCAACTATGCATGAAAGAATCAACTTGCTTCGGGACTGAAAATAACGGCATCCTTTTAAAATGTCATGACTGCAGCACCACTAGAGCAGCCAAAACTTGTATAGATCTAGAGAAAGAACTTGCTTCTCCCGGTTCCAGTTGGTATTTTTCCCCAGCTAAGGGGCAAACGAGTCATTTTGAGAAACACTGTATTATTTCTGCCTTTGCTGCTTCTGTTCTCCACAAGATCAAACAGTAAGTAGAGATGTGAAGATACACAGTGGATTTGGCTTGATATTAAACAAAATTTTCCCTTGGAAACTGTCTAGCAGAGCCTGCAGAAATTAATTGTAACTGCACCTGGATGTGGTATACTGTAAGTTTTAGGGAAATTTCCATGCCATACATTGGTTTAATGCACTACTGGCACGTGTAATCCATAGAAGTCAGATGCAGAAACAGATTCCAAGGTTTAGAAATATCCACATTTAGGGTTTTGATTTGAGCTCCTCTCTCGTAAAAAAACTTTACTTCTGAGCACATAATGATACTTCCCAACTACAAAGCTCTGCTATGACTCTTTACGGGTCGGAAAAAAGTGAACCTTTCATGGTGTGAGTAACTCCTAAGTTTACCAAAGGAAAGAAAACCCCAAAGCCAGCCCATCTGACGCAAGCAGAGTGACATCTGGATGCGTTTGGAGTATCAACACCTCCAATCCAGATTCAAGCTGTCACAAGCTTTTGCCTGTTTGGATTCAAATGTAAAGACACCTGGGATCAACTGCAAGTGATCTCTTTTGATTTCATCCATGGTGATGTAATGTAAGGACTGCTTGACAGCACCCAGGGGAGGAGTGGGAGTCTGCGCATGCAGCTTGCAGGTACTCATGGCTACTTGGGTTCCCCAACAATATTTCCTCAGCCCTGGGTTTCTTGCAAGTACTGGCTGCCAGCTGAACTGAACTGCATACAGAGTAACAATATGCAATAAACAGACATCATTAGAGAAGTGTTATTATTTTTTCTTATATTACCGAAAAGTTGAGAACTTTCACAATATCTCGAAACACTGCTCAGAAATTACCTCTTCAGCTTGGCATCCGTTCCCTCTTCAGGAACAAAACAACTCCAGCAATTACAGGAAAAAGCCAAACTGACATAACCAAACCAAGAAAGCCTTTTATCTATTCACCTCACAAGGTTTTGTTTTGTTTTGTTTGGTTTTTTTTTTTTTTTTTCCAAAATTACTTCTTAAAGGCTGGGGGAAAAAAAAAAAATAGGTGCTCTTTGTACACATAATTTTATGACCTTGTCCAGCTTCTTCAAGGTATTTCTTACTAATGCTTCCTCTACTAATGGACTCAGCCCAAGAAGTAGTAATACTGCGCTTTTTAATTGCTTCACACAATTAAATGCTAATGCTTCAATCATTAGCAATAATGCTGAACACCAAGCTTTAGAGCACAATGTAAGCAATGTATTAAAAACAAATGCTTCACCAGGTCCCTACCTTTCAGTTTTTATAAGGAGTTCAGAAGAAGAAGTCTAAAAATAAACAGGACTTATTGTCAGTGGAGAAAGTGTTACAGTAAAGAGCAGCAAGCAACTGGTAGCCACAATTATAACCTCCACCCCTATAGCCTTTGCAGAGCCTTTTCTGCTGCTGAGCGGAGCAGAGCTGTCTGCTTGAGGGCAAGAGTTTTCTTGGAAATGTTTACTATAAGGAGAGAATTTTCTGTTCTTTTTCTTTTAACCACAACACTGTCCAGTATTGAGATCTCAACTGATGAAAGAAAAAAAAAAAAAGTAAAAAATTCAGATGACCTTTCAAGAAATTTAATAATCAGATGCTTCATTGCGCTGCCTAGGAGTGTGTTTCACATTATATTTAAAATATTGGCACCCGGTCATATTATGGCAAAACTAGCTGACACCATGCTTGGTTACAGCTGTTGCCACAACAGTAGTTAGTTGGCAAGTGATGTGAAAGATGACAAAGAGTTATTATGAGCTTACACCAGGCTTTTATGCATTATGTCTCTGGTTCATAAAGAGGAAGGAAGAAAGGCTGTCTTTTGTTTTTCAGGGTAACCACATTATGACTCTAAGTGAATATGTTTGTTGAAAGGTGTCCAAAGCATCTCAGGCTGACAGGCTACAAAAACTAAGGAAGGTGATGGAGAAGGATGCATGAGACTCCTGCGAGAAATGCAACTCAAACTTTGGGAAGGTAACAGATGGAGAAAGCCAAAAAACAAGAAGGGCAAAGAGCTCTTGGAAAGCAAACTGACCCTTTGTCCCTCGAGGGAGCTGCAATCTCAACTGCAACTTCGTGGGAAGGAACAAGTGTGGATTATATTCTGAAAAAGGGCAATTGTGTTCCCCAAGGGACTATCACTGGCTGGCTGCTCTTGAAAATCAGGTCTTCATGAGTGTGAGGAGAAGAAATATGCCTTTATGTCTGCTTTCTTTGTGAGTCCACTCATATCACAGAGGAAAGGGATTCACCTTTAACTAAAATACTTGCATCTTTTTTGGACTTTTTCCCTCAGAATGAAACTGGAGAGCCTCCCTTACCACACAGATGGTTTCCCATTAAAATAATCAACAACAATGTTGGAACTCTGTTCCTTGAAAGGAGGTTTGTCTCGGTGCCCAAGTGAGCCAACAGAGGAAAAATCAGCTGCTACACATTAAGGAAGAAGTAACATATTTAAAGCAGAAAAAAAAACAAACAACCAAACATAACAAAAGGAAAGGAAAAAGAATTTTCATCCAGTATTTAATTACAAAAACATGGGAAAGAAAGAAGACTCAAGAGGAACTGCAGGACTTCTTGCATCTGAAGCAGCCATTCTGCAATACACAACAGAAATGCTTCAACACTGGTTGGTGCAGAGAAGTGTCCTCCACATTTCAATTTACAGACTCTGGTTGTTCTTTTCCTACAACGTGGTGTCCTTGTCCTATCTAGTTGACCTCTAATCCAAACCTGGTATTTATTATGATGTTCATCATAGAATAGTTTATGTTGGAAGGGATCTCAAAGATGATCCACTTCCAAATCCCCGCCATAGGCAGGGACACCTCCCACTAGAACAGGTCGCTCAAGGCCTCATCCAACCTGGCCTTGAACACCTCTAGGGAGGGAGCAGCTACAACCTTCCTGGGCAACCTGTGCCAGTGTCTCACCACCCTCACTGTAAAGAACTTCCTTCTAACATCCCATTTAAATCTCCCCTCTGCCAGTTTAAACCCATTACTCCACATCCTGTCATCACAAGACCTTGTGAACAGTCCCTCCCCAGCATTCCTTAGGCCCCCTTCAGATACTGGAAGGCTACTATAAGGTATCCTCAAAGCCTTCTCTTCTCCAGGCTCAAAAGCCCCAACTCTCTCAGCTTATCCTCATAGCAGAGCTGCTCCAGCCCTCTGATCATCTTCGTGGCCCTCCTCTGGACTCTCTCCAACAGTTCCATGTTCTTCTCGTGGTGGGGGCTCCAGAACTGCACACAGTACCCTAGATAGGGTATGAGGAGAGCAGAGTAAAGGGGCAGAATCCTCTCCCTTGCCCTGCTGGCCACACTGCTCTTAATGCAGCCCAGCACACAGTTGCTGTCTGGGCTCACACTGCAGGCTCATGTTGAGCTTCTCATCACCCCAGACCCCCAGGTCCTTTTCCTCAGGGCTGCTCTCAGCCATTCACCACCCAGCCTGGATTTATACTTGGGATTGTGCCGACCCAGGTGCAGAACCTTACACTTGGCCTTGTTGAATGTCATGAGGTTAGCCTGGGCCCACCTCTGCAGCCTGTCCAGGTCCTTCTGGATGGATCCCTGCCCTCTAGCAAGTCAATTGTGCCACACGGCTTGGGGTCATCTGCAAACTTGCTGAGGGTGCACTGATTCCCCTGTCCATGTCACTAACAAAGATGTTAAACAGCACTGGTCCCAGCACTGACCCCTGAGGGACGCCACTTGTCACAGGTGGACATTGTGCCCTTGATCACCACTCTCTGCGTGCAACCATCCAGCCAATTCCTTATCATTTTGAGACCCATACTCTTTATCAATCCAAAATAGAAACTTCCAATGAGAGAGAAGAGCTAATGGTAGTATTAGCTGTTGTCTATGTGAAAAAAAGTCAACACTTCCTGAGAACTCCACCAGCACAGTGATTTCCTCTGTAAGAATGAAGTATCTCTTCTGCTCACTTTTTGCCAGAGGCTGATCTGAACCTTATACATGTAAAGTGGTTTTACTGACTGTGACAAACAACTTACAGTAAAGCAGGACAAGACTACTATTTAAAGTTATTTTAACACTAGTTATTAGCATGTCACATGCCAGCAGCATAACCACAGCACTTGTTTACTTTCAAAATGTGGGAAGATACTACAAAATATTTTTAAAGAGACTTTTCCCTTTCCTTCCCCTTTATTCCCCACTTATTATTTAAATATTCTGCAGTGGGGAATCACACTACATGTACATGAAAACTGCAAAGTGAAATGGAATATAAACAGCAAGTGACTGATCTCATTTCCACTGAGCAAGAGGGATGAAGGCCAGAAAGGAAATAAATTGCTTTAGGGGTGGGATGTTAAGCAAATATTTACACAATTTTCCAGTTTTTATCAAACATAAAATATAATCTAATAATCATCTAAGGAATGTTTTGAGAACATTCTCCCTTAAGTATTACTCAACATTTAGACATGGATGATCAAAAAGTAGAGACCCACTCCCACCAAGCAATACAGCAGTATTTATCTCAGGCTCTCCTTAGTAGGAAAGATTATGAGCATTAGGTTTCAAGCTCGTTCAATTGCCTTCAGACAAACACAGCTACATGCAATAAACTGCTATTCCCCAGATGACTTTAGGAAAAAAAACAACAAAACATGCTAATGACAATTAAGGCTGAAATAAAAGAATAGCCAAGTAAGTACCAACACAGGACAAAAAGCCCCGCCTTGAAAAATGTATTAGCATGGAAACCATCAAATCAAGGAGTGGTGGCTTTCCATGTGGGGACACAATCTCTGGGGCCACTTCTTAGTTTCCTCCTCACAAAAGAGTTAATTCCTTTAAATGATGATTACATATTCTCCAGGTGTAGATCAAAGAAAGCAGAGTCTCAAACTAAAGTCAGTCTTAGAACTCAATAGTTTAGAGAGGAGGACCAGCTTTAATAGTCCTCCCAGCTCATCTTTATTATCCACATGTTGTGTACAGCCACAATATTTTCCTATGAAACCTGCCTTTAACTAGGTCAGTGGAGCAAGAGGACAAAACAGAAACTCTTCTGTAAGATAGTCTCTAAATTCAGAAAAGAGCTTTTATCTGGTATCTTGTGCACCTGCTCCTCTTCTCAGGTTCAGAGCACAAGCAATTGGCTACAAGTTTTTACATTGGTTTCAACAAATACTTATAAGCATACAAAACCCACTGCCTGAAATAGAGCATAACAGAAGTTTTGCATCACTGCCTTTTCTTTGGGCTCATTCAACACTCCCTGACCCACCTCTAGGTTGTCTGTTTACAGTGTGCATCAATAAGATGATGTTCCTATTTCCTTAGTTGACTACTAAGCATCTGCATCATTACTAATATGGTTTATGTACAAAAAGAATTCTACAATATGCTTAACATCACAGGTGGGTACCATACAATTCTAAATACTCCACCTCACTCCAAAGAAGACACCAGGAATTTACTAAGAAACAAGAAATTGCGAGCCAATTTGTGTCTGAAGAACTATGAATGGCTCATCTCATTTGATCACTTAGGTTCCTCAAAGAGGAATCTAAGGATGGAGCTGGCATGTGGGAGCTTAACTCTCCCACTGCTTGCTGATAGAGCTTTAATGAATCATCAATAATTCAGAGAGATGACCATTCAAATGTGACCTAACAAGTGCAGCAGCACAAGAGACATCCTGTAAGCAGTACTCTTCAGAAGGAGGATGCTCTACAGCATGGTTACCAGCTACCACATTCAAACTTCATTTCAACATGTGCATGCTATACAAACTGTCCTATAAACTCACTCTTAAATTTACAGCTAAGAGGATCATCAGGTCACTGCACATTTCAACAAAATGCAGGTGAAATACAGTTTTATTTTCTCCTTAATCAGAAGCTGAACAGCAAAATACTGAAATTTCAAAGGCTCATCACTATGTTTTTGGACATAAAGTTACTACGCGTGAGATTTTTAGACATTTCTAGATTATCTTAATGGATTTACCCATACACATTCTGTAAGAAACTCCCTTTATTCCCCCTGAGGGATGAGGTGATGGTTGCTAAAGGTAGTTTTCACCAGAGGGAAGAAGAGACTGTCTACCTTTACTCCTGGGTCTAAATATCTCTCCTTCATACCTCCTGTGAACAAGGAAACAACAGTGCTGTCATAGTAAGTCATAAAATATTGCATCTGTAGGGAACTATTTCTTCTTTGAGGAACAAGACCAGGTTGGATGACCTGTTCTAGTGGGAGGTGTCCCTGCCTATGGCAGGGGTTGGAACTGCACGATCTTTGAGGTCCCTTCCAACCTAAACCATTCTATGATTCTATGAATCCTGAAGTGCTTAACAAATGTTTGTAAAGTACTGATTGTTTGCAAGTTGACAGCAGTCAGCAAGAATACATCTCAGTCCACAACAAGCTGTAAGAACCTAACTTCTGACAGAAGGAGTGAAAAGAGACTGATAAGGAAGAAGCAGTTGCCTGAGCTAGCGCATCGAGTTTAATATTACTGCTCTTCTATATATACACTTCATCATTATACCTCCAGGGATGCACTAACTGTATTTGTCAACCCAACCCAAATACTCTCTTTTCTCAGCAACCTAGCAAAAAAGTCCTGAAGGAAAGATGAGCCTGTTACCTTTAGCCCTCAAAATTGTAAGATCTGAGGAAGACAACAAAGGATTCCTCCTCTTTCTCATATCCAAATTCAGTAGCTAGGGAGATCACAGAATAAAACAAGGTTGGAAAAGACCTTCAAGATCATCGAGTCCAACCTCTAATTAACTGACCATGGCACTAAGTGGCTCTTCCAGACTCCACCACCTCCCTGGGCAGCCCATTCCAATGCCGATCACTCTTGCTGTGAAGAACTTTTTCCTATCCTCCTGCCTAAACCTGCCCTGGCATAGCTTGAG
This sequence comes from Psilopogon haemacephalus, assembly GCA_013396835.1. Classification (NCBI taxonomy): domain Eukaryota; kingdom Metazoa; phylum Chordata; class Aves; order Piciformes; family Megalaimidae; genus Psilopogon; species Psilopogon haemacephalus. Next base: position 177,168 of record VWZI01022770.1, read on the forward strand.
ACTGTGCCCTCTTGTTCTGTCACTGATTGCCAGGGAGAAGAGCCCAACCACACCTAGCTACGACCTCCCTTCAGGTAGTTGTAGAAAGCAATAAGGTCTTCCCTGAGACTCCTCTTTTCATCATGGGCTGTGAAGGGAAATCAGACAGTCCACACCTCTCTAAGTTTATATTCTCCCTGTGTTTCTCTTTCACTCCTTGTAAATACATTTATGCCATGACTCCAAACCAAGATAGACACTGCTACCAGTTAGTCCATCATTCACAAACTCTCACTGGGCTGTCATGTCAGGACCATGCACAGATTAATTACAGGCATTTGCTCTTGGAATGTTTTGCTGGGATATGGAACATTATCCTCATTTTAGAGATGCACAGAAACAGATGTGTCTGCAGTTACCCAAGATATGACCAGGACAAAGCTTATGACTCAAACATTAATAGTCAAGTTTCTAATCATTTTTCACAAATTGGAATGGAAAAAAAAATAATCTCAAGACCTTCATCAGATTAAAAATAAGTTAGCTATTTCATTGCTTAAAACCAGAATGCAATACAACATGAAGCACACCAACACATGCCAATGCTTAATATTCAACTTCCACACAATATAGATATGAAAGGACTGTAAAAGGGAAACTTATAGCTCAGATTCATTTTGTTTAAAATATTTAAACTATTAATAATACCATATATTTTCTATATAATGTCTCATAAAAGGAGTTGTTTTCCTTTCTTTGCCTACATGCTTGAAAATACTTTTTCTTTAAAATTCATTAAAAAAAAAAGTTGTTGTTTAAAAAACCCCAACACTTCTTTCCTTCCTCGCTAAGATTTAAAAAAGAATACCATTAGTTTGCTTTTGAAATAGATTTAAAGACTTAGAGAGCTACCTTCTCATGTTTGTAGCACTGAATGGGAAGTGAACGCAATTTCTTCCAGTACACAGACTTTGTAACTACATATTCAGTGCCTCTGAGTGTATCTACATTAGTGGAAGAAAAAAACCCCAACCAACTAACATCTCCTAAGTATTAATATTTTTCTGCTAGGTTTTTTTTTACCAGTGCATACAACAAGAAATGACTTAAGACCTCACCCCGACAGACACTCAGCTGCTTTAAAAGATGACCTCAAACTGAGCTAAGGAACTGGCTTTCACAGAGCTCTGCCTCTATTAGTAGGCTCATTGTTGCATGTTGTTGAACTCAAGACTCCTCCTCCAGCCTTGCTGACCTGCACACTCACTCTAACCCACATCGCTTCCATTAAGTCCTTTCCCTTCACTGTCTACCACCAATGCCAGTCAGGCCTTCACCTGGTGATAAACTTAATTATGCTTCCTCATTGTGCTGGTTTGAACTAATTGGAGAATTTGAGTGAGAAATTAGACTATTGGCTGAGAGAGGAAAATACAGGATGTCACTTCACCCAGAGCTTTACTGAGAAAGAAAAATAATTGTTTCAGAAAAAATGTAACCAAACATAGATAGTGAGACGGTTTCAGACCTCGCTAGGCTGTGGCTGCTTCTCTTGCATGGTTCCTTTGTCTCTGTCTTTTGTAACTGATTCTTAATAATTCTAACTTCTTTCCTACTCCTAACCCCCCTGGCTGATCTACCTCAGCTTATCTACAGCATCAACAGGTGGTGAGATAAGACTGGAGAATGGGGGAAAGGTGGTAGGGGGTGGTTGGTTANCACACTCATAAAACACAATGATAAATGAAACTGAGCCCACCAATAAAGACCTTAGATCCTCTGCATCTTAAACGCAAGCTGCGATGTAAAACACTGAAATGAAGAATACTGTTTTAATATGAGATTATATGATCTTTCACCGCCTTAAAAATGTGCTAGCAAAATAAGATTTTTCTTTATCATTGAACAAGAATCATAGAAATATAGAATCATAGGATGATTTAGGTTGGAAGAGACCTTAAAGATCATCCAGTTCCAACCCCCTGCCATAGGCAGGGACACCTCCCACTAGATCAGGACACTCAAGACCTTATCCAGCCTGGCCTTGAAAACCTCCAGGGAGGGAGCAGCCACAACCTCCCTGGGCAACCCGTTCCAGAGTCTCACCACCCTCACTGCGAAGAACTTCTTACTGACATGCAGTTTAAATCTCCCCTCTGCCAGTTCAAGCCCATTCCCCCTCGTCCTGTCATTACAAGACCTTGTGAGTAGTCCCTCCCCAGCCTTCCTGTAGGCTCTCTTCAGATACTGGAAGGCTACTATAAGGTCTCCTCGAAGCCTTCTCTTCTCCAGGCTGAAAAGCCCCAACTTTCTCAGCCTGTCCCCATGCTTTGGGGAAAACTGAAATATCCAGTCAGTTCCTTTGTTTTTAGATAAAATATACCCATTCACTTCTACCCCTTGAATAAGATTGGGTTTTGCTGTCGCTATCTGTTTCATTCTACTTAAATATTGCTTAAAATAAAATCACATTGACTACGAGAGAAACCAGCTTCTCTCCAAGTTTTGAAATCTGTGAACCCTTTAATATTTAATAATTCAGCCTCGCTCATCTGAATTTTGTCCAGGAATATAAGATGGTCTTTATATTCCAAAGATGCCTTCACAAAAGTCTGCAGTAGTGGATTTCTGATGCTGAGTGATTATGAAAACCCCCTTTTGTTCTCATAACTTCATGATGTATATCTATAACTCTTTCTTGTTTGTGAAGATAAGACCAGCCTTGTCCCTCTAAATGCCATTTCAAAGGAAGATTCACAGTTGTTTGACTTTTGATCTGTGTGGCAACTAGCTCGACCACCTGCGCTGGGTTCGAGCAGTCACTGAGCTTGCTTTGTGCCATCTCATGAACACAGCAAGCCTTTTAAACCAGAACAAGCTGATGTGTGAATACGCCAATTTACAATGTAAATACAGGGCCCCACAATATGGGCATCTTTAATGACCAAATGTGTAAAGTGCATATATTGTTTACTGATTGTATCATAAATAAAACAGATGGCTCATATTCTCCGTCCACCTACAGTGGATTAAAACACAATGGTGCAATAGTCTGGCAAACTGGTAACGTGAAACATTGCTTTGTACTGGCCTAGTAGTATAAATAGCAGTTCACAAATGAGGTACAAAGCCCTACTGCCACTAAGAGTAATTAGCTTAAGGCTGCGCTGAAAGAATGCTACCTTCACGATCAACATGTGTGTGCCATTCACACTGAAAACTGCTTCTGAAAAAAATACAGCAATGACAGAGAGCAGTAAGGAAGTTTTCCAGCAAGGTTAAGGTAGACCATATGCCTCCCAACACCTAGGCAAGACTGGGCACACTTAGAACCATGTTTCTCAAATATTTTTTTTATTTAAAAATATTATTTGCAGCCGCAATAAGCATGTCAGAGAAACACACAGTGCTGGTTTTGTTGCTTGCACAAGCATTTTTTGTTCTGCAAGCATTATAGTTTTAAGATATGATTTTTATTTAACAAAAAAAAAAAAAAATTGTCCATTAAGTGCACCTTCAGCAAGTTTGCTGATGGCCCCAAGCTGTGTGGTACAGCAGACAGGCTGGAGGGCAGGGATGGCATCCAGAGAGACCTGGACAGGCTGGAGATTGTAGGCACAAACCAACCTCAGGAGGCTCAACAAGGCCAAGTGCAAGGTCCTGCAGCTGGACTGAGGCAATTCCAGGAACAAATACAGGCTGGGCAGAGACAGGCTGGAGAGCAGCCCTGAGGAGATGGACTTGGGGGTGCTGGTGGGTGAGAATCTCAACATGAGTCAGCAGGGTACACCTGCAGCCCAGAAAGCCAACCAGAGCCTGGGCTGCATCAGAAGTGTGGCCAGCAGGTCAAGGGAGGTGATTCTCCCCCTCTACTCCTCTCTGATGAGACCCCACCTGGAGAACTGCGTCCAGTTCTGGAGCCCCTATTACAAGAAGGATGTGGACATGCTGGAGTGTGTCCAGAGAAGGGCCATGAGGATGATCAAAGGGCTGCAGCACCTCTGCTACGAAGACAGACTGAAAGAGTTGGGGCTGTTCAGTCTAGAGAAGAGGAGGCTTCCAGGTCACCTTCTTGTGGCCTTCCAGTACCTGAAGGGGGCCTACAGAAAAGCTGGGGAGGGACTTTTGAGGCTGTCAGGTAGTGACAGGACTAGGAGGAATGGAGCAAAGCTGGAGATTCAGATTAGATGTGAGGACAAAGTTCTTCACCATGAGACTGGTGAGGCCCTGGAACGGGGTAGTTGGGGCCACATCCCTGGAGGTGTTTAAGGCCAGGCTGGATGAGGCTGTGTCCAGCCTAATCTAGGGTAGGGTGTCCCTGGGCATGGCAGGAGGGTTGGAACTTGATGATCCTTGTGGTCCCTTCCAACCCTGACTGATTGTCTGATTCCATCTGTTTATTTATCTAATTCTTCCTTCTGCGGACCAAGAGAAAGGAAGGTTACTTACACAGTAGTGGCTGGCATAGAATAATAGTCTGGGTATCACTGTGGAAAGAAAGAGAAGTAACAGTGCCTAGGTGAGATTTAGAGGCTTTGGAGCCAGATGGGGCAGTGGGCATCACTGGAATGCCACAGCCTTAAACTATCAGAATACCTACTAAATAAGACAAGATGAAGACTTTGCTCTAGCTTGAAAATGTTAAAAACCCATTCTGGGTTACAGCTTAGTTAATAAAGTCCAAACTAAACAAAAGCTCTTAGGCAATAAATGCTGCACAGTGAGATTCTGCAAGCTAAGCCATGTTAACACTCATGGAAAAACTTTAATATTTGCAAGAGGTATACAAGTCAGTGAAAAGATCCTATGTTATGTTTTCAAACTAGAGACTACCAATACTACTTAGGGGAGCCCACAACTGGACACAGTATTCCAGGTGTGGTCTCACCAGGGCAGAGTAGAGGGGGAGAGGAACCTCCCTAGACCTGCCTGACACACTCAGAATCAGAATCAGTCAGAGTCAAAAGGGACCACAACCATCATCTAGTTCCCACCTCACTGCCATGGGCAGGGACACCTCACACTAGATCAGGTTGCTCACAGCCACATCCAGCCTGGTCATAAACACCTTCAGGGATGGGGCCTCAACCACTTCCCTGGGCAAACCATTCCAGGCTCTCACCACTCTCATGCTGAACAACTTCCTCCTCACATCCAATCTGAATCTCCTCACCTCCAGCTTTGCTCCATTCCCCCTAGTCCTGTCACACCCTGATAGCCTAAAAGGTCCCTCTCCAGCTTTTTTGTATGCCCCCTTCAGATACTGGAAGGTCATAATAAGGTCACCTGGGAGCCTCCTCTTCTCCAGACTGAACAGCCTCAACTCTTTCAGTCTCTCCTCATAGGAGAGGTGCTCCAGCCCTCTGATCATTCTCATGGCCTTTCTCTGGACATGTTCCAGCATATCCACATCCCTCTTGTAATAAGGGCTCCAAAACTGGACGCAGTACTCCAGGTGGGGTCTCACCAGAGCGGAGTAGAGGGGGAGAATCACCTCCCTCCACCTGCTGGTCACACTTCTCCTAATGCAATCCAAGAGCTGTCTGGCTTCTGGGCCACAAGTGCACACTGCTGGCTCATGTTGAGCTTCTCATCCACCAGCAGTTCTAATAAATTGTAGTGCCTGACTATACAAATTCATGGATTAATTCATCAGGTCTTCAAAATCTGAGCTATAGTCCTGATTCCAAAACTGAAGGAGTGTGAAAATTTATCAGCTTGTCTGAAGGAAGCAGGTTGCAAGAGTGTCCCTCTTGTTTATACTACTCTAGACTCTTCTGAAACAATTAATTTCAATTAATTATGTTAGAACTGCAGATGGTACAATTGTTTTTCTCTGGCTTCTCCATTTTGCTCAGTTTCCACACAGACCTTTTTGCCTTCTTGCTTAGGTTCAAATCTTCCATATTAGTTAAAGGGCCATCCCAAACTAGCAAATTTCAATCCTTCCTCTTGCCAAGTAAAATAGGCAATCTCTTATTTTAAGACCACACTTTCTCTTCCATGACTTTGTCAGTCTTCAGACAGATGCTCAACAGGTTAGCACTGTGTGAACATTTCTTACGCAGAGTTTCAGAAGTCTAATACAACATAATTACTTGCTGTTCAAGGATATAAATTCTCCATCAGTTTTGGTCTTGTCCCACAGCAGCACTAATTTATATGCAACAAACTCAAAGTTATTATTTTTTTTCTTTTTTAAGGGGTTGATTTCTCACAGTCATAGTTTCTGGCCTTTTGTGGAAAACTATACGAACACAAACACACACTCCCACCAAACAAACTTTGCTCAAACCAAGAGACCCTCATTCAATATTAAGGCTATGAGCAAACTACTCACACAAGTTCAAGCCTTAGGTTTTGTGGTAGAACTTGCATCATTTGAACAAAAATCATACTCAGCAAATCCTGTGTTTTCTTCTGTTCCTGTTGTTGGTCACTTATCTCTTGTGTTTCTTGAGCACAGCCAAAACCCTGACCCGCTACTATGAGCTTGATTGAAAATGATCTAATCTAAAAGATTAGCTAATAAGAACAAAATTCTGATATCATTGTAGTTTTAAATCAGTTTGATGACTTCATTGTTTTCTTAAAGATAAAGCCCTTGGAGTGTGATCAGAATCATACTGGAAAGCTGAATTAATTTTACTTCTATTAAAAGCTAACAATTTCAATCAAGTGTGGCAAGAAAAGTGCCAAGCACTACTGGAAATCATACGCAGAACGCACAAAAGAACTTCTTTACCCAATAAAGATTAACAAAGCTCTTGCAGAGACATGAGAGTAAACGAGCCAAAACAACTCCCCTTCCCACCCTTTATTTCCAAATATTCATCTGTCCAAAATGCTGCTGTGTCAACAGGTAAAGGTGGGAGAAATAAAGTTAAAATTCCCATGAAATTCTGGTTAATATCTTCATCAATGATACAGACAGTGGGGTCAAGAGCACCCTCAGCCAGTTTGCAGATGACATCAAGCTGAGTGGTGTGGTTGACATGCCAGAACGACAGGATGTCATCCAGAATGACCCAGGCAAACTGGAGAAGTGGGCCCAGGTGAACCTCATGAGGTTCAACAGAAACAAGTGCAAGGTCCTGCAACCGGGCTGGGACAATTCCCATTATCAATATAGGCTGGAGAAGGATCCAATAGAGAAGAGCCCTGAGAAAAAAGGATCCAATGGATGAGACATGAATCAACATGTGCACTTACAACCCACAAAGCCAATTGCACCCTGGGCTGCATCAAAAGAAGTATAGTCAGCAGATTGAGAGAGGTGATTGTCACAATCTACTCTACTCAGACCTCACCTGGAGTACCATGTTCAGATCTGGGACCCTCAAAAGAAGGACATGGACCTGATGGAGAAGGTGCAAGAGAATGAATGATCAGAGGACTGGAGCACCTCTCCTGCAAAAACAGGCTGAGAGAGTTGGGCTTGTTCAGACTGGAGAATAGAAGGCTCTGGGGAGACCTTACAGTGGCCTTCCAGGAGTCTATGAGAAAGCTGGAAAGGAACTGTTTACAAAAACCTGTAGCACTAGGACAAGGGACCACGGTTTTAAACTAGAGAAGAGTAGATTTAGATTGGACGTTGGGAAGAAGCTCTTTACTATGAGGGTGGTGGAACACTGGGATAGTTTGTCCATGGAGGTGGTGGAGACCCCATCCCTGGACACATTCAATGTCAGGCTTGATGGGGCTCTGAGCAACCTGATCTGATTGAGGATGCCCTGCTTACTGCAGGAGGGTTGGACTAGATGACCTCCAGAGGTCCTGTTCAACTCAGTGCATTCTGTGATTCTATGTCTGACAACATTACCACCTTTTTCTTAAAACATTTGCAAGTGACTTTCTTTGAGTTTCAAATGTTACATTTTGTCAGCTTAGTATAAAGTCTAGTTTTGGCCCAGTTATGCAACTTCATGAGAGTGATTTAATATGGTGTTTCTGTCTGCAATGCTCAGTGAGAACTACACATGAAGCTACTGTTTGGAGAGGCTGAGCTTCCAGGATTTGTTTATCGGAACACTATCCAACTCTCCCAATTTTACATTCCTAAATCACATCAAAAGGCTTAGTGAAAATGGGAAACTATAAATTAATTCTGTTCTCTACTATTTATGTTCTCTAACTCTTGAAATTTCATCAGAAATTTCTCTTCACAGCAGAAGTCATGGGCCATGATAGAGCACAGAAATCTCAAATGCATCAGCATATAAAGCTCTCTCTCTACCCACAAAGATAGACTTTGCATAAACATTGAGGAAAACTTGGAACAGTTTGGTTGAAGAGATGGGGAATGCTCTTCAACACAGAGCAGGCCACAGGAGTGTAGAGATTCAGACTGGATGTAAGGAGGAAGTTCTTCAGCATGAGAGTGGTGAGGCCCTGGAACAGGTTGCCCAGGGGGTTGGTTGGGACCACTTCCCTGGTGGTGTTTAAGACCAGACTAGATGAGGCTCTGTCCAGCCTACGCCATAGCAGGGGGGTTTGAACTGAATGATCCTTGTGGTCCCTTCCAACTCTGACTGATTCTATGATTACCTGAAACAGGGATGAGCAAAGCTTCCTTAAGCACAAAGGGAAAAACTTTTCTGAGATCACTTCCAAGCGGATCCTGTTTCTTTTGGTAAATTGGTGGATGAAACAAAATTTCCCATGTAGCCATACACCACACAGATCAGAAAACGTTACATTTAGGAACCACAGCTTCAACACTCCACAGTAAATGGAATGTGTAACATTTGGCCTGTAGTGTTCTGTGACTGTTGGATTGTGAGTGCTGTCAAGAACGACATGATACTTCATTTACTACTGGCCTCAAGGAGTTGTTCAGCTTTTCAGAAATCAATGAAGTCACCTCAAATTATTTCACCAATTATCAATGTCAACTTTTGCTAACATGTTCCCCTGCTTCAGCCTGCTCCACATAAACACTCTCACCACATTAAAAGTATTTTCACTACCTTCAGTGTTCACTGTCAGAGCGAACTCATCCAACTGGAAACTACTTTTACCTACTGCAACAACGGACTCACGGAATCAGAGAACATTAGAGGTTCGAAAGCACCTCCAGAGAACACTTAGTCTACTCTGCCCTGCCAAAGCAGGATTACCTATGGTAGTCCTCATAGTAATGCATCCAGGCAGGTTTGGAAAGTCTCCAGAGAAGGAGACACCACAACCTCTCTGGGCAGCTTGGTCTGGTGTTTCGCCACCATCACTGTAAAGAAGTTTCTCCTCATGTTGAGGAGAAACCTTCCATGTTCCAGGTTGTAGCTCCTTGTCTTATTGCTGTGAAATACTGAAAAGAGATTGGCCCCATCCACTGACACCCACCCTCCACTGACTGTACTGACATCAGACATGCCTTCTCATGAAAGCAGGTCATGAGACATCTCCTGTGGTTCAGACATGACAATGCTATGAAGTGTCATTTGTTTCACTTATGGCACTGTGAACCTTTATAGGCTCTAGCTGTGTAATGGTAGTTAGCTTAGCTCAATACCAAGAATACCACAAAGGGTTACATGATATTTAACCTATCATGATGCTTTACATTCTTGGTATATGCAGTCCAGGACTAGCTTCAATAATTATCCACTGGGATCCTGCTTTCCTGCAGAAACACAACTGTGCTTCAGATAATGTTCTTTCCAGCTGTTCAGCTGGACACCAGTAGATAGAAGGGGGGGGGGGAACGAGATAGTAATTCCAGATGATAGAAGAGAGGGAATGGAGACGACAGAACAAAGGCCATTGTACATTTATAAAAGGAATGAAAAAAGAGAATTAGAAATATTGTCTGAAGAATGTGGAGAGTCCTGCTCATAATGGATGCAGTTTAGGCAGACTGACACATGGATAAGGTTTTACAGTCTGAAAAAATCCCCAGTGGTACAATATAATGCTTCTATCTCAATGAACAAGGGACATATCCTTCTAAAACTGCCTAGGTACAAGGAGGTTAAAACTCTGACTCATTTTGTCCTATGCATTTAAGTTAGTAAAATGTAAAGATTAATCACAATGCTCCTTTTATTTCTAGGCTTGAAGTAAACTTGACTCTCTATCACTTCAGCTGTTGGAGCAGGAGGTTTACAAAGGTTAAGGTGGCATTAAGCTAATCACAGCCGCATGCCTACAACATTAAAATTGGTCTGACTGTTAGCATATGACTTGGAGTTCTCTATGTATGCTCCTTGATGTAGCTACGGTGGTCATAGAGCTGCTCAAAAGACTTCTGCACCTTCTATAATGCATGAACTGGAAAGTATTTCTAACACTGAATGTTAGCAATACTTTCCAAAAGCATTTTGGAAAAAAAACATACAGAACACTGTCCATGAGAGATGGGCAAGGTTTAGAATCATAGAATGGTTTAGGTTGGAAGAGACCTCAAAGATCATCCAGCTCCAACCCCCCACCATAGGCAGGGACACCTCCCACTAGATCAGGATGCTCAAGACCTCATCCAGCCTGGCCTTGAACACATCCTGGGAGGGAGCAGCCACAACCTCCCTGGGCAACCTGTTCCAGTGTCTCACCACCCTCACTGTGAAGAACTTCCTCCTAATATCCAGTTTAAATCTCCCCTCTGCCAGTTTAAACCCATTCCCCCTCATCCTGTCATTACAAAACTTTGTGAATAGTCCCTCCCCAGCCCTCCTGTAGGCCCCCTTCAGATACTGGAAGGTGCTTATAAGGTGGCTTGTTATTAAAAATAAGAAACGCATCTTATGTACATCGAATTGCTCACACCTAAATTGAGAAAAGGGAACCCACAGCATCCCATAATATTTTAAAATTCTTGCAGTACAGATCGAGAGGTACCTTTCCTGGTTTTTGGTTGGACTCCTAATGAAGAAGAACGCTTACCCTTGGGAATTTTGCTGACAATACATTTATGGTTTCCAGATGATTTGTCCATCACTTCAACAAAGAAACAAGGTTTCTTTTAAAAATCAGAGATGAAGTAAGGAATTCCTAGGTACTGATTAATGCCAAGATTTTATCTGGGCTATATCTTGTGATTAACAGCAACACAAATATTATTGGTTTTCTTCTGAAAACATTGGACATTTCATAATTGATAGAGATTAGTTGTACATTAAAACACAAATATGGACAATAACAGAATAATCAAGTAATTGGCTGGAGAGTAGCCTGGGGAGACGGACTTGGGGGTGCTGGTGGACAAGAAGCTCAACATGAGTCAGCAGTGTGCACTTGCAGCCCAGAAAGCCAACCAGATCCTGGGCTGCATCAGGAAAAGTGTGGCCAGCAGGTGGAGGGAGGTGATTCTCCCCCTCTACTCCGCTCTGGTGAGACCCCACCTGGAGTACTGCGTCCAGTTCTGGAGCCCCTATTACAAGAGGGATGTGGACATGCTGGAGTGTGTCCAGAGAAGGGCCACAAGGATGATCAGAGGGCTGGAGCACCTCTGCTATGAGGACAGATTGAAAGAGTTGGGGCTGCTCAGTTTGGAGAAGAGGAGGCTCCCAGGTGACCTTCTTGTGGCCTTCCAGTATCTGAAGGGGACCTATAGAAAAGTTGGGGAGGGACTTTTTAGGCTATAAGGTAGTGACAGGACTAGGGGGAATGGAGCAAAGCTGAAGGTGGAGAGATTCAGATTAGACGTGAGGAGGAAGTTGTTCAGCATGAGAGTGGTGAGAGCCTGGAATGGTTTGCCCAGGGAGGTTGTTGGGGCCACATCCCTGGAGATGTTTAAGGCCAGGCTGGATGAGGCTGTGGGCAGCCTGATCTAGGGTAGGGTGTGCCTGGGCATTGCAGAGGGGTTGGAACTAGGTGATCCTTGTGGCCCCTTCCAACCCAGACTGATTCTATGATTCTAACTAATATTAAGTGCTTAAATCATGTATTTGTTTTTAAAGCGTTCTTACACGGACATACTCTATACCCTATGAATATTTTATGGCTCCCATTTAACAACAGAAATATTAAGGACAGGGTGTGCTCAGTAATTAGACTTGGACAAGGAGCACAATAAAAGCTGTGTTGCCTCAAGTGACGACCCAGAATCATTCTATCACTCACCCTCCTCTTATCCAGTCTCCCTCAAGTTAATGGAATGATTCCTCTGCTTTAAGCTAACCATATGCTTAAATATGTTCCTGAATCAAGGTCTACATTAGTGAAGTAAACAGCTGCAGCTGTAAATACTCAACATGGAGTAGATTTGTTGCTAAAGGATTTACCATTTCCATCATTTTCCAGCATAGACGCACATCTTGAGATAAAAATTCACATACCAAAAAGTTACTAAAATAATTATTACTCAAACTTCTTTTGGCTTGAGACCAAACACAGACAGTTCTTGCTAGAAAGAGGAATTCCTTTATTTGCATGACTAACTCAGTGTTAAGCTTCTGCTTTAAGTTGTATGCCAGGCTAACATCCTATGCACCAAAATCATGCCTATTTCTGTTTTTACATCTGGGAAAGGAAAAGAAGCATCTCTTCGGAATCTGGCCAAATGTATTAAAATATCAGATATTTTGATAACTAGAGGGATGAATTACTCCCTTTACATGACCTATATTCTCTATATGCCATGTATTTGTGCATAAAATGTTCTGGAGATGGGGAAACAAAAGCAAGGACAGATTATGTAGATTGCTATAGCTAGCGAAGGAAATCAGTGGCATAATGGGGACAGCTCTTCCTCATCCTAGTTTGCTGCTTGTGCAACACAAGGTAGACAGCCTTGTGGAGTGGAATTTGTTGTCTCCCAGTATTTTGGGTATTTCTGTAAGGGAATTTTTGTAATAAATGATTTAAAATATTTTTCCTTTGAAACTATCTATACATCCACGATGTGTTTTTATTGCTTCCTTCTAAATGTTACATTTCAGGATAGCCAACTCTGCATCTGCAATATGGAGAACTTCAGAAAACTTAGAGACTCAACAGTCAGATATGACTCAACAGTCAGCATGACTGATACTGAGATGGACCTTAACTTAGAATAAAATCCTCTTTGGGGATGGAAACAGAGTTTGGTAGGGAGAGAGGGGGAAATGCCAGCGATAACAGTCACTGTTTGTTTTGGTTAGCCTCAACAGGGACGTGACTGTCTCTGGTGTTATTCTTCTGTATGTGGGCTTCGTAGTCAAGAGAGAATGCAGAACAGATGCAATTTACTTTTCACATCTCAAGGAATGTGAGAAAGTAAATTAAAAAAAAATAAATTGTGTATCCACTGCTGAAGAGCCACCTGGTCAGGTCAGTAAGTGGAGCCAGAACACTAACGACTACACTGAATGTCTCCTCAGTCTAATGACCACAAGGACCTCTTCAGAACGGCTGAATTTGCTATGAACAACTGCAATACAGGCCCAGACTCTGAAGGCTAATTCTGAAACACTTAGGTTTTAAATCACTTCTGCTTAGGATCAGAGGCAATGGGCACAAGCTGAATGTTGGAAAATTCCAGTTAGATCCCTGCAAAAATTGCTTATTTCAACTACTACTGGAACAGATTGCTTAGAGAGGCATTGATATCCCCAACCTTGGATGTGTTCAAAATTAGACTTCCATGGAGCATGAGGTTGGAGACCTGAATTCTTTTATGATTCTATGAAACGCTGAAAAACAACTCTAAGGTCTGAACTATCCTTGGGTTCAAAATTACAAAAAATGATGGAAGAAGCAAGACTACCAGATTTTTTCTGGAAGGAGAGTGAAGAAGCCTGACTAGGTAGCATGGAGTGCTAGCTCCAGATAGCATGGAGTGGGAGGCATTCCCTGTTTCTTACTGTGGTCACATAGCTATGGGCAAGTCATGTAACTTACTCCCTGAAAGCTGAATACTTATTGCTTCATTTCCATCAGTTGGAGCTGCTGTGACTGCCCTATTGGAAACTAAATTTTAAAAGTCACTTGTAAGAGTAGATGTGTTCACGAGCTTCTCAAAGCATCTTCCATAACAACTCAGAATATTGGATTGAAAGAGAATTTTTGACAAAAAAGCTTCCTGGTAAACCAGACAGAATAAAAAGATGTTCTGGGAGGTTGTAGCTGTTTTTCTAAAACAGTTTTTCGCAATTTGGAGTGGGGTAGATAGAATTTATCTGCTAATTGGATAAAGATTCAAATCTACTGTTTTTTGGACTTTTAAAAAATCTGTTTACTTTAAGGTTCATTTCCCCACTGGGCTGTGTGTGGCTTGGAGACAGTCCAAATTATTTTATTCACAGCTCTTCTAGGCTGTTGGCCTAGGATATGGACAAAGACTGAAGATCTTTCAGAACATATTATTTTCTGCTTCTAATACACTGTGTGTGCTCCACAACTCACAATGGGGTAGAGGCCAAAGCATAATTGTGTGAGATGGTAACATCACAGATGACTGCAGAAGATGTCACTTCCTTAAGTTAAAACCTACCTAAAATTTCTGCAACTGAAAATACACCAAGCTTCTGTTATGTTCTCACACTTTCAAAGAGGAGCCATAAAATATCAGGGTATCCAGAGCTACGGATACATCTGAAAGGAAATTACTAATGCTTTGAGATCATCAACGTGCCCATATTATCCTAGCAATGTAGTGTCATAAATGGAATGTAACGTTTAGAAGATTCCCAGGGAAAAAATAAAACAACAAAAAACATATTATGAATGTATAATTTCAAAGGAAAAAATTTCAGAAACAGTTATTACAAAGATTCCCTTACACAAATACCCATAACATTGAGAGACAAGAAACGTCTCTTTCTCAGCCTACCAGTATCTGAGGGGGGCCTACAGGAGGGCTTGGGAGGGACTGTTCACAAGGTCTTGTAATGACAGGACGAGGGGGAATGGGTTCAAATTGGTGGAGGGGAGATTTGAACAGGATGTTAGGAAGAAATTCTTCACAGTGGGAGTGGTGAGGCACTGGAACAGGTTGCCCAGGGAGGCTGTGTCTGCTCCCTCCCTGGAGGTGTTCAAGGCCAGGCTGGATGAGGTCTTGAGTGACCTGATGTAGCGGGAGGTGTCCCTGCCTATGGCACAGGGGGGTTGGAGCTGGATGATCTTTGAGGTCTCTTCCAACCTAAACCATTCTATGATTCTATGAAATGCCACTCCACAAGGCTGGCTACCTTCTGTTGCACAAGCAGCAAACTAGGATAAGGAAGAGCTGTCCCCATTATGCCATTGATTTCTTTCACTAGCTATAGCAATCTACATAATCCGTCCTTGCTTTTGTTTCACTGTCTCCAGAACATTTTATGCACAGATAAATGGCTAGGGAATTCAGGTCATACAAAGGGTGCAATTTAGCCCTCTAGCTATCTAAATATCTGATCTTTTAATACAGTTGGCCGGATTCAGAAGAGATGCTGCTTTACCTTTCCCAGATGCTAAAAGCAGAAGTAGGCCTGAATTTGATGCATAGGCTGTTACCCTGGCACATGACTTCAAGCACATCAGCAAATCCATATTGTGGAAGCAGCAAATAAGTTGAACAGCATTCATTTTAACGTGAACTTCTCTGTGTAATGATGATGTGGAGAACAGTCTTCCAGAGTGCTTCTTTATTGGTTCCAGTAATTAAGTGAAACATGTGCTACCTACTGAAGTATGTGGAAATTAGGACACAACTGCCAGTCTGTGCTAATTATTTTTCTTATGGTTGTATTTGTCTAATTTGTGCTGTATTTTATGACTACTCGTGTGACTAAATAACATTGGGATGATGCTGAGGCTGTGATAACGATAGACTTTTCTACCCCAACATTCATAAACAAATTACATACACCAGAGGTCTATTAGATGGTTTAAAATGATATCCTGAGAATCTTCTACTCCAAGTTGCATCTATACCAAGTCATTGCTTTTGGAATGCTTACCTGAACTAAGCTTAAACCCTAACCCGCATTTTTATCCAGATGGGTGGCTCAGCTCAGCCTTTTTCTTAAAGAAAAAGGAAATCCAGTGCCCCTCTGACTCACAGAAGGCCAACATGGTGTTCGACTACACAATCCTTTTGTCTGAGCCCAAGTATATTTCTGAAAGATTGTATTTTTCATTTGGCTTATGGAACACTTATAAACTAGGACTCCTAACTGTGATTCCCAAACACAAAACAAAGTCAAAGGTTACAGCATGTGTTTTTGCTTCAGCTTTTCCAAATTACTTGCAAATGTATTCAAACACAATGTGAGGAGATACTTTATGTTATTGAAAATAACAGACTAGAGGGTGCTGCAAAAAAAAAAAAAAAAGGCTGAGGTACCTCAAGCATAAACATGGAAAGAATACATTGGTTTAGAAACCCATAAATCCTTATTTGAATCTGCCAACCTGAAAGCCAAGTAAAGCCCGAAAAAACTATTTTTCCTAAATGCTATGTCTGATTAAGCCATACTATTAAATGACAGCTGAACTTTAACATTAATATGATATTATTTAAATAACTGCATGAATTTTTTTTTTACCCTAAAATGATGAATGATTTTTGGACAGCTCAATTGACATAAAGCAAGAAACCCCTTTAATGAGATTTGACAAAATGGAGACATATGCAGAATATTCGTTACAGCTCATGTCGCAGAGCCCTTCCTGGGGAGACTTGGGTTTGGTTGTGTCTTTTCTTTCCTCCTTTTTTTTTTCCCCCCTCATAGTTTATTTTGATTGTCTACAGGCACTGAACCATCCCTTTCAATTGCCACTTCCTTTCTCCATGGAGTTTGAATTTAGCTTGTGTCATTTACATATTACTCTTAATCAGAGGATTTTATGTGTTACAGTTTGCAGTTGCAATTGTAAGAAATCTATGGAACGAAGGGATGAGGTTCAGTCATTTTAACCTTTGTCAGCTGGGTATACAAGGACCTAACAAAGATATTTTTTTCTGAGAAGACAAAAGAACAACTTATTAAACCCTGGTCTTGACATTTTCCAGGCCAAGTGGCAAATCAAAAAGTCCACTAAATATTTCTTCCTCCTTTTTTACTTATTTATTTTTTAAAAATTAGCTAATCACATTAAGCAAATATGCAACACAAACACCCGTGGACAGGGTAATTTCATACTGAACACTTCTGAGTATGTTCTAAACTTCCCTAAAACTGTATTTTTCATAGCATCTGACATCATCTACTAGAGGGATGCTTTTCCTCTTTAGGAAGTTGAATAGAGAGAGAAATGTGGACAATGCAGACAAGCTCAGGTGCTGTTTCACTGGGTAAAGAACACATACCCAGAGATACCACTAATTAAAAAAAAAACCTGCCTGGGAAAGTACTAATATAAACTTAAGGTGAGCAGCCATCACTGGATAACTCCCTTCCTGCAGTTCTACATATGTTTTTCGGATGTTGCAATTTTTACCTTTCTGTATCACCTCAGCTTTATCCCAGGGACAATTTTCATAATATTGAAATCACGCTAAAACCACAAGCTTTGACAGTGTGCCAGCCCCATCTATTCAGACAGATCTTCTTCTCTGCATGTAAATTTATGCTGCCCCAAAATATTTACATGCTTTCTCACATAAAAATCTAACAGGTAATAACCCCTGAAAGAACCAAACCCATGCAAGTATAAGGAACACAGGAAATCATCATTAAAAAGTTTAATTTTAGAACACACAAACCAACCTCCTAAATACAAAGAAACAAAGATGAGAAGTGATTGAGCAAGAGGTAATCCCTCAAGCTACAGAAAAGCACTTTCCATAGCTGTGATAAAGCCTTCTATCTAACCATGCTTGCTTTACCACCAGCAGAAGATATACACAGCAGTCCATGTAGAAAAAGTCAGGTATGCAAGCAAAATGCTGAGGTTGAATTAAAACTAAAGGTAAAGGCATGGATAAAGAGAGAGGCAAAAAGAGGAAGATCAGAGGTGTCCCTACCTTGGCCTTACCTTCGTAACATTCCCGTCAAAATCCTGGAACTCTTCCCCAGGTTTGCGTCGGCTTCTCTAAGCTGGGAAGAAAAGAGCCACATTAAAGGTAAAAGGCAAATGTAATTCCATGCTGTACAAAGCACAGATAATTCTACTGTCAACTGAGTCAATAAGCTTTGGGATTAGTCCACAACAAACTCTCATGTAAGAATGCCATCGAAGCTCTGAAATGTGAAATGGTTTGCTTGGGTTTCTCTTACATAAAAATGGAACCCACATCCTTTTCAAGGACAGTAGCAAAAAGAAAAGGCAGTGACATGGAACAGTGTCTTTTTTATTCATTTTGCATGAAGGAAACATGTCTATGCTGTCCCTTAAATACAAAACTTGTCCTGACATTACAGCAACCACAACCAGGATGGATGCCCAAGTACTGTGTGAACAGTATGCAGTATATACATGAGGCACAGTGGTACAATATGTATTTTTGCATGGAAGGATCACATGCTTGCTGAAAATAACATTTTTAGTGGTTTATTAGGACACAGGAAACCTACATTTGCAGCTAAACTTCATTAGTTGACTTGCTCTACAGCTGTTTAAACCTTGCAAATTAGGTCTAAGCAAAATGGAATGAAAAAAGAAATTGGAAAGATTAAAATTATGAAGCACATCAAGTTCATGTCCAAGTGGAGGCCAGTGATAAGTAGAGTCCTTCAAGGATCAGTACTGGGACCAGTCTTGTTCAACATCTTCACTGGTGACATGGACAGTAGCACTGAATGCAAGTTTGCCAATGACACCAAGCTGTGTGGTGTGGCTGACACGTTGGAGGGAAGGGATAATCCAGAGGGACCTTGACAGGCTGGAGAGGTGGGCACACGCCAACCTCACAACGTTCAACAAGACTAAGTGCAAGGTGCTGCATCTGGCTCAGGGCAATCCCAAGCTGGGCAGTGACTGGCTGGAGAGCAGCCCTGAAGAGAAGGACTTGGGGGTACTGGTGGATGAGAAGCTCAACATGAGCCAACAGTGTGCACTTGCAGCCTAGAACACCAAAGAAATCCTGGACTGCATCAAGAGAAGTGTGGCCAGCAGGTCGAGGGAGATGATTCTCGCTCTCTACTCCACACTGGTGAGATCCCACTTGGAGTACTGTGTCCATTTCTGGAATTCCTATTACAAAGATGTGGACATGCTGAAGCATGTTCAGAGAAGAGCCACAAGGATGCTCAGAGGGCTGCAGAACCTCTCCTGTGAGGAGAGACTGAAAGAGTTGGGGCTGTTCAGTGTGGAGAAGAGAAGGCTTCGAGAAGACCTTATTTTTGCCTTCCAGTATCTGCAGGGGCCCTAAAGGAAAACTGGGGAGAGACTTTTTAGGGTGTCAGGTAGTGATAGGACTAGCAAGAATAGAGCAAAACTAGAATTGGGTAGATTCAGATTGGATGTGAGGAAGACGTTCTTCACCATGAGGGTGGTGAGACCCTGGAACGGGTTGCCCAGGGATGTGGTAGAAGCCCCATCCCTGGAGGTCTCTAAGGCCAGGCTGGATGTGGCTGTGAGCAACCTGATCTAGTGTGAGGTGTCTCTGGCCATGGCAGGGGGGTTCAAGCAAGGTAATCCTTGAGGTCTCTTCCAGTCCTGACAATTCTATGATTTAGAATGATTCAGACCCCGCCTGGAGTACTGTGTGCAGTTCTGGAGCCCCCAGCACAAGAAGGACATGGAACTGTTGGAGAGAGTCCAGAGGAGGGCCACAAAGATGATCAGAGGGATGGAGCACCTCTGCTATGAAGACAGGCTGAGGGAGTTGGGACTTTTCAGCCTGGAGAAGAGAAGGCTTTGAGGAGACCTTATAGCAGCCTTCCAGTATCTGAAGGGGGCCTACAGGAAGGCTGGGGAGGGACTGTTCACAAGGTCTTGTAATGACAGGACGAGGGGGAATGGGTTCAAATTGGCAGAGGGGAGATTTGAACGGGATGTTAGGAAGAAATTCTTCACAGTGAAGGTGGTGAGGCACTGGAACAGGTTGTCCAGGGAGGTTGTGTCTGCTCCCTCCCTGGAGGTGTTCAAGGCCAGGCTGGATGAGGTCTTGAGTGACCTGATCTAGTGGGAGGTGTCCCTGCCTATGGCGGGGGGTTGGAACTGGATGATCTTTGAGGTCCTTCCAACCTAAACTATTCTGTGATTCTATGATTCTATGATATTAGAAACAGGCAATTACTCATATTGTTCTTTAAAAGGTATTAAAATCTCCCTTCCACTTTTGTGTTTATTAGTCTTCCACAAAATGATGTCTAGTGATGTGTACAGGAAGAATTGAGTAACAATCCTCTTGCCTCTTGCTACTGATAGCTGAAAGGGAGACATCTTTGGACCTTTTAGAGGTCTTGCAAGGCAGTGGGACATCAACATTTACTGTAAATGATAATGCACTGAATGGCAGTTATGAAATAGAAGGGATCAGAGTGACTAACATGCCTCAAAACACAGCTGTGTGTACATACATAAAAACATTCTTTCTCTTCTGAAAGCTGAGTATTTACTTCTTTATTGTCAAATCAGATTAAAAGGATTACCTGACTCATTCAGTTCTTTAGTATTAGAAACTTTGGTGTCAAAGACAAAATGTATCCTGTGTAATAAATCCATCAAAAGAGTTAAAACTGCCAAGGAAAGTGGCAGTCTTCCAAAGACAGATCACCCTCACCATAACAAACCACTATTAGACCTTGAATATATTCATAGCAGCAGCTTTAAAAACATTTTCTACTCTGAAGCGCAACATTATATATATTTGCAGCCAGATTTAATACTTATTACTGAAATCAGTGGTTAGAATTAATGATACAACCTTTTATGCATAAAATTTCTCCTTGTTATTGAAGGGGCATTAAGAAAATACCAAGCAGAAGCTAGAACTGGACAACACCAACGAAGACTTGCTCTTAGCAATATCATAGGCTATCAGGTAGTGAGAGGACTAGGGGGAATGGAGCAAAGCTGGAGGTGGGGAGATGCAGATTGGATGTGAGAAGTTCTTCAGCATGAGAGTGGTGAGGCCCCGGAACAGGTTGCCCAAAGAGGTGGTTGGGGCCCCCTCCCTGTAGGTGTTTAAGGCCAGGCTGGATGAGGCTGTGGGCAGCCTAATTTAGGGTAGAGTGTCCCTGGGCATAGCAGGGGGGTTGGAATTTGATGGTCCTTGTGGTCCCTTCCAACTCTGACTGATTCTATGATATTCAGTGAGAAGGCTTGCACGGACTCTCAGATCATTGTGATTTTGTGCTATGATGGAACAAATATGAGCATTATATTCCAGGGAGGCCATTCTCTCATTTTTCTCCTGATTCATTGAGATGATTCAAGCTCTAGAAAAGCAGTTTAGCCCAGTATGACACAGGTAACAGAAGAAGAAATGCCACATTTTTTTAAAAAGGCTCATTAAAAAGCCAACTTATTTTCTATGCTAGAAGGGAATCTGAAGTACAAATGTATGCTTTACATTGGTCTTTTATTATTCATAAAGACGCATTTAACACTTGGGGCTTCTCCTCCCTTTTCAGAGAACAGTAACTCTCTCCTTTTTACCACTACATGTTTGATCCTAACTTTTCCTCTCTTGTTGCAGGTTTCCACCTGACAGCTAGCATCAGTACTGATAGTTAGGAAGGGAAAGCTGAATCTTAGAGGTTTGACAAACTCCTCTAAGCAAGACGACCTCATATTTTTATGGCAATAAAAAAATCCACAAAATAAGAGAAAAGAATGTTAAAAAAAAAAAAAGAAATAAACACATACACACATTGTTGGAAGATCTCTAGCTACCTCCCAAGAGAAAACTAAAAAAACCCACCACCTTTTCTTCCTGCACTGGCAGAAAAAGCAACACAAAGAGTTTCATACTGCAAGTTTGTTTTTATTTAAAACTGAAATATCTGATTGTAGCTCTTCCATTGTTTTGTTTTGTTTTCTGTTTTTGCCTTTTTNTTTTTTTTTTTTTTTTTTTTTTTTTTTTTTAACCAATACCAGTGCACTGCAGAAGTCAAAGAGCCTGCTGTATGACTTATGATGGCACTGCCCGGTTTCACAGAACTGCTGCAGTGAAAACATTTTGAAATATGCTTTGATGTCAGCAATGGCAAATCTACACAGTACTTAAGAAAGCTTTTAAAAAACAATACTAAAAATAAGGAAGGAAGATGAACAAGATGCTGATATTGATACCTTGCCTGACTTAGACATACTTTAATGTGAGGTTTTCCTAAAAACCCTATCTGGCTTGCAGCAGAACTTTTATCCCTCCTTTTTGGCTTAAAAAAACCCCAAACAAACAAAACAAACAAACAAACAAAAGTTTACTCTGCAGACAGGAAAATTCTTATATGTAAATTTAACCACATTAGAGAGACATGAACTCATCTAAACTTTGCTTGTGAGACCATTGACTGACCATCACAACTCAAGCTGACATTTGACTTTCAGAAGACAAGTTCATCCCCCACCTAATAATAATCCCAACCATTCAGTGCAAAGCTATCGTGCACTGACAGAGCTTCCTCTGTCCTGGTCTTTAAAACATGTCCAGAAAATGGGAAACTATCCAAGTTACCCAAGATCATCCCCGACTATACATCCCCTGCCTAATAATAATCCCAACCACTCAGTGCAAAGCTATTGTGCACTGACAGAGCTTCCTCTGTCCTGGTCTTTAAAACACATCCAGAAAATGGAAAACTATCCAAGTTACCCTAGATCATCCCTGACTGTACATCTGTCTTTGACAGATCTGAATTCCATAAGCAAAGTATTTTAAGTGGCACATGATAAAAACTTGGAATTTGAGATCTTCAGTTTGTGACAAGAGATCTTTCACTGCCCAGTGGTGGGATGTACTTTCCTAGAATACCCTTCTTCTTTTGAATCTAGCTCCTTGAAACTTGCAGGTTTTGCCATTACAGAAATCTGCTCTTCAAGTGGAAAGACAGAAGAGGAAAACAAGCCATGTGCACACGTAGTTATTGGAACTATACCCTTTTTTTTTTTTACAGAGGATACTTAGGATCAGCACAAAGGGATACACACTACTCATCTCCGTTGCTAAGGTTTTACCTGTCCAGCTAGAAAACCATCTCAGACTCGGCAGTCAGTAGCAATGTGAGGAGCGGAGGTGAAATAAGTCACAAAGCTGCCTGAAGAACACTTGGTAAATGCTCACAATCCTTAGCTGTATTTAATGATTTAGTTATCCTTATCGTTTTAGAGTAGGTAATGCACAGGACTTCAGGAAGCAACTGGTACAATGGACAGAAAATGCCTCATTAGAGCCGTCATATGAGGCTTTACCAATCAAAGCTATCCAGGTAAAGAAACTCCCTGGGACAGATAAAGGAGTTTTCTTAAGTGGTATTGGTCAGCTAGAAGCCCGTAGGAGGACTTGGCTTTGGCAAAATTGGACACCCAAGAAATTATCTGATAGACAGAAATTCACAAGTGCAGTCACTCCTGGTTCTGTGAGCAAAAACCAGAGTCAGAGAAGCAAATTTCTTAGACTGACGTTCAAAGAAGCTGCATGTGTTGGATGGGATGGGCTTCCGAGCATCTTAATTAACTCTACAGAATAGAATTGATCCCCATGGAGGCAACTTAAGCCTAAAATTACATAGATAACTTATCTTGGCTGCAGTAACAGAGCTGCAGTGCTTTTACATGCAACTGTCTAAGGAGACAATTATTAGAATGTACAGTTACAAAGAGTAAGGTTGATCAACTATTAGAAGCTCAGTCAAGACACTGACCTCACAGAGTCCAAGAAGTCATTGCAATGGACACTCAACCAAACTTTCTAAGGACAGAAAACTGACCTAACTATGACACTAGTGGCAGAAAGCTTGCTTCCAATAGTGGATTTGGTGACTTCAGCCTGACACTTAGTAGGAGAGGCCTTGCAGGATTGTGCCCATGTAAAAACATATTTTAAGTCTTCACTGCAGATGGTGATTGTGCCTTACAACAGCAGCTGATTCACATAAAACTGATCAATACCCTTGATTATTTTTGCATGCACAGAGAACTTGCTCAATGCAAAGAAAATCTGAGACCTGCAATTATTTATTATCAAACTTACCCTCTCCCGAGCACGCTGGATCTTTTCTCTGTCATGGCTGAGGTTTTCCAGCATCTCTTGTCCAATCTGCTCTGCATTAAATAAAATAAAATAAAAATAATGAAAAATATAGTTTATGACTGTAGGCCTAAAAATGACAGATTAGATTTTAACGACAGAATATTCCATCCAGTTCTGGGCTTCCCAGTTCAAGAGGGACAGGGACCTACTTGAGAGAGTCCAATGGAGGGCTACAAGGATGATTAAAGGAGTGGAACACTGTCTTATGAGGAAAGGCTGAGAGACATGGGGCTGTTTAGTCTGGAGAAGAGAAGACTGAGAAGGGATCTAATAAATGTACATAAATATATAAGAGCTGGCTATCAAGAAGGAAGGGACAGCTTCTGCTCACTTGCACCCTGTGATAGGACAAGGGGCAATGGAGGGAAACTACAGCATGGGAAGCTCCACCTCAACATAAGGAAAAGCTTCTTTACTGTAGGGATCACAGAGCACTTGAATAAGCTCCCCAGAGAGGTTGTGCAGTCTCCTCTGAAGACTTTCAAGACCACTCTGGATGTGTTTCCTGTGCAACCTGTGCCAGAATACGTGGTTCTGCTCTGGCAGGGGGTTGGAGCTGATGGTCTCCAGAAGTTGCTTCCTTACATCCTGTCATCCTGTAATGGCATTTAACACATGTGATGGCCTCATCACTCCTAACTGCAAAGAGGAAGAGATCATAACACTAAATTTGTTGAGCAGCATAAAACGGAAGCAGTAACAACCAAAAGAGAAGAAGAGAAGCTGTCCCCCTGTAATTATTTGTGGTCACCTAGCCGCAGAAACTCATGTCAACTTTTGGAGCATGAAACAGAGGCAAGAAGATGTCCTGGTAGGGCACAAATCCTGCCCAAATTAATTCAAATTCCTGTTCTTTCCTCCTCCTGTTGTAAGGTCCAGGAGCGGCAGGTGAACAGACAGTGAGGGTTTGAGCACAGAAAACCCTGTGCCACATGATCAAGTCAGGTGTTTTGGTGCTGTCCCTCAAAGTGTTAGGGTGGACCTCTAGGTTGCAGGACTTTGAATCTATTGGCCAAAACAATGGATGCTAGCACCTATTGGCCAGTTTCACCCTTCAAAATAGGGTATTTAAAGGAAGGTGATTTAGAGCCCTTGCTTCTCTTTCCTGCTGCCTCCATTGGGAACAGAAGTCTCTTGCACCTCTTTCACAGCAGCCATGCGTTTGCAGCCTGCATTACAGCCTACATTGCAGCCTACGGCAGCAGCAAGGCAAACTCTTTCTCCTCCTCTCTCGGGGAACTCTATACCTATTGCATTTGTGAGTATAGGTGAAGTTAGGATTTCCCCTGTTGTCAGCTTCCCTGTTTCCAAGTTTCTGACTGTTTAAGCTATTTAAACTGTTTAATTCTGTGTTTATAAATAACGTCTGTGCCACAACCTTACTGACCGAACATCCAAAGAACCCCAGGGAAATTTTCCTGAAATCTCAATTATTAATAATAATAATAATAACAAAATAATCGCAACAGAAGACTTTCAGGCTTGCTCTGAGTGCTAGTTGTTCACACCTGATGCACACTCTTTAATTTCACTCCTTGCCTATTAAAGGAAGTTTGGAAGCCTTTGCTAAATCACCAGCCACCCTTCCACCTCTACAGACTGGGAGAAGTCTCATATTAGAAGAAATCAACTCTGTGCCTCTCAGCGGTTACTAATAACACTTAAATAGAAGCTATTTCCGGTTAAGCCCGGTTGCAGGTGTCTGCTTTGCTCCACTGTGGACTATTTCTGGCAAGCTTAGAGATATGCTGTAATGGATCTCCTGATGTTTTCAATAGCAGACATATACATTAATCTAATGTCATCACCATTTGTTTACACAGGGGTTGTTTGCTTCCGCAGCTTTCTGCTGAACCAAAGACTGCAAAATTATAGTAGAGAGGCCTCAAGATATGGTACAAAGAAAACACAAGATGCCAAAACTTTACTCTTCAAACGGCTTCAGCTAAATGCTCCTCTAACACTGAAATTTAAGCAGCAAGTATAGAGAAGAGATTTTAATCTTCAAAGTCTCTATAGAAACATTAAGGAACCCTCCCTGTATTTCCCTGAAGGAGAAAAAATAAGTTAAATCACTCCCATTTTGCAGGCACGAGGAACTGGAGCAGCTGTAGCTTGCCTCAGGACACACAACACATGTGAAACAATCAGCATTTTTGTCCACATTACTTAGCTAGCTTCCCAGAATCACAGAATGATTTAGGTTGGAAGGGACCTCAAAGATCACCCAGTTCCAACCCCCCCGCCATAGGCATCTTGCCAGAGATACACACTAAAATTGAGTAAAACTACCTCAAAATTTGTACTTTAAGAAAATAAACAAAAACCAACCAAACAAACCCCCCAAAAACATGCCTTGCTTTCCTTCTAGTAAATGAGTGGGACCTTAAAATGCAATTATTTGAAGAACTGCAAGAAAATCAATCATTAAGGATTATTAGTAAAGCAAACCTGACTATTCTTGTGGCTTTTAATGGAAACAAGACCCAGTCACCTCAAACTTTTAAAAAATTGAGCTGAGCATCCCCCCTCCTCCCCCCAGATTAATTTAGCAGGAGGTATATACTCTGCCAGATGAAGTTGAAGGAAATTCATTACATATATATTTCTCTGTCTGTTGCCAAGTAGGGCACAAGTAAGATAAATATTTCCTCAGATATCTGACCACAAATTGACATCCTCATTATGCTATCTTGTCCCTCTTGGCTCGCTGCTCTTTACTTTTAGCTGTATATACAATGCCTCCCAAAGGTGAAATGTGGTAAGATATGTGGTTATTGAGTCAAAGCTGTAAGGTGCACTGCAGCCACACACACGGTAGCCTAAGAAAGGGACTCAAGAGAGCTTTGCCTGTCTTTCCGTGCCAAAGAACTTGCTAGATGAAACTATACTGAGCTCATTCCTTGTCAAAGCACTCAAAATGCTGCTAATACACAAATATGTGCATGCATTCAGCGTAATCTCGGGAAGAAAAAACAAAGCAAAATCCTCTAAAATAAAACCAACAAGTAGAATCATAGAATCAGTCAGAGTTGGAAGGGACCACAAGGATCATCTAGTTCCAACGCCTCTGCCATGCCCAGGGACACTCTACCCTGCATCAGGCTGGACACAGCCTCATCCAGCCTGGCCTTAAACACCTCCAGAGAAGTGGCCCCAACCACCCCTCTGCGCAACCCATTCCAGGCTCTCACCACTCTCATGCTGAAGAACTTCCTTCTCACATCCAATCTGAATCTGACCACCTCCAGCTTTGCTCCATTTTCCCTACTCCTGTCACTACCTGACATCATCTGACCCGAGTCAGTGAAATAAAGAAAACTGTCTTTTTGCTTTAAACATACACTTTTTCCACATGTACAATTCCACCCTCCCCGTGTCCACAGCTGAGTTACTGTTACTAGTCTACAACACGTGTAGGGTGAGGTGAAATGATAATATGCATTATACAGGCAAAAATAATACATAAGTATCATAGAATCATAGAATAGTTTAGGTTGGAAGAGACCTCAAAGATCATCCAGTTCCAACCCCCCACCATAGGCAGGGACACCTCCCACTAGATCAGGATGCTCAAGGCCTCATCCAACCTGGCCTTGAACACATCCAGGGAGGGAGCAGACATAACCTCCCTGGGCAGCCCATTCCAGTGCCTCGCCACCCTCACTGTAAAGAACTTCCTCCTAACATCCCGTTCAAATCTTCCCTCCGCCAATTTGAACCCATTCCCCCTCGTCCTGTCATTACAAAACTTTGTGAACAGTCCCTCCTCAGCCCTCCTGTAGGCCCCCTTCAGATACTGGAAGGCTACTATAAAGTCTCCTGGAAGCCTCCTCTTCTCCAGGCTGAAAAGCCCCAACTCTCTCAGCCTGTCCTCATAGCAGAGCTGCTCCAGCCCTCTGATCATCTCCATGGCCCTCCTCTGGAAGCAGACATGAATGGATGCAAGGAGCAGATTTTCCTTCATTGGAATAACTATAAATGGCTAAAACAAAGCTCAAGAAATACCTTTATAGGAAACAGTTCTACTTTTATCACGCCAATTTTTAAGCACATTACTGTGTGGATTTTTTTTTTGCTTGTTTGTTTGTTTTGGGGTTTTTTTTTGTTTTTCATCTTCTCCCTGTCACCGGCAAGTTCACACTCTTAGCTTTTCTGTAATGATTGAGTTTATTTTCCAACCATCAACGTGACAGCAGCATCAACTGTAAGTGAGGGTAAAACACCATCACTTTGACGAATAGTGTATTTTCCTCTCGTTGTCAATGACTGAAGACATCAATAAATAAGGAAGGAGAGCATGTCAGCCGGAATATCAGAGTGAATCGTTGACGTGACACTTAGGGATTAAACCTTCAGCCATGAAGTTCAACCTAGCAGAGGAGTCTGAGAACTGAGACGGTTGCGTTTCTTCCTGGCAGCCCTCCATAGATAAATAATTGGAGGGATCATCAATTTTACAGGAGCAGCTTTACTCTACACGCACTTCGGCTGATGATCTTTGGCCTTTTTTGGGCTAAAAGAACAACATAAGTTGAACAAAGAGGCACATCAGAGGTAACGTTATCTCACAATAAGTTTGCAAACATAAACCGAAACCTTTATCCATAGATCCTCTTCGTACCCCAGCTCTATGCAGAAAATTCACTGATGACAGGGAAACTTCATTCTTAGCTTAGCCCCAGCAGGTCCAGGAGCTGGCTGAAATGCTCCCCAACTAGGCACAGGCCTACCAGGCCTCAATGCCTGGAGCCCCCAGCACAGGAAGGATGTGGAACTGCTGGAGAGAGTCCAGAGGAGGGCCACAAAGATGATCAGAGGGCTGGAGCAGCTCTGCTATGAGGACAGGCTGAGAGAGTTGGGGCTTTTCAGCCTGGAGAAGAGAAGGCTTCGGGGAGACCTTAGAGTAGACTTCCAGTATCTGAAAGAGGCTTACAGGAGGGCTGGGGAGGGACTATTCACAAGGTCTTGTAATGACAGGACGAGGGGGAATAGGTTCAAACTGGCAGAGGGGAGATTTGAACGGGATGTTAGGAGGAAGTTCTTCACAGTGAGAGTGGCGAGGCACTGGAACAAGTTGCCCAGGGAGGTTGTGGCTGCTCTCTCCCTTAAATAGGGAGATACATGAAGTCAGAATACAACAACACATTACAATATCCTGGGCCTTCCTCTGGGACAGGCTGCCCATCCCCCTTGGACTCTCCAGTCTCTGAGGGACTTTCTTTATGGTTATACCAATTAACCCTTAATTTCCCTTAACCTACAACCCTGAAAATCTTTCTTTAGGATTCCAATCAGGCTAAAAGGGACCTTGTGGTCCCTTCCAACCCTGATTGATTCTATGATTCTGTTTCCTCAGGAGTAACTTGTACCCATTGCCCCTTGTCATTTCCCTGTCTTTTTTCCCACGTGTGCACAAACAGACACATGGTCTTCAACTTCTACAACTGAGTTTGCTATGGGTTAGAGTGGATCCCTCCCCCAGTAACTTATTGCAAATCTGCCCCAGAGAGAGAAAATTCGCTACAACTCAGGACTGGGAAAAATCAGAAAACGAAATTGTATTTTTTACAGTTAAACTAAATATAACAGTACAGACAAAATAAAGTGATACAGAATACAGCAGCCTTAGAGGAGGTGGGGATGGAGTAAAGCAGTGAAGCAGTGAAGCAGCAGCCAAAACAGCAGCAGGGGGAGATAGCAGTGAGCACAGCAAGCAGCAAGGGGAGATACAAGCTGTGCTCCCAGACATAAGGTTTTCGATGCTCTTGATGAAATTACATTAACTTCTCCATTGTGGATATTGTATGGCCTACCCCTGGCCTGCCCAACCCTTCAATCAGAGACTCCAACACTTTCCCATTTCACCTAAGTTTCTCTGTTCCCTAATTTTTATGTCCAAGCTAGAAATCTAGCTCCAACAGCCACAGAGTTCAACCCAAAAAAACTATGATTGCTTCTAACAATCCTTTCTGCTCCTGAATATGCCCTTTCGAATTTGCCTGTAACCCACATGCTGTATTTATTACATGTACAATTCATTATTAATACACATTGCACAAAGCTCGGGTTTTTAATGCCTACACACACATCAAGGATGCAAAACAAGTTGTGCTTGATTTTTTTTTTTTTTTGTTATTTTTTTTGCCTCCAGCCACTTAAGTATTTATTTACTTTATCAGCTAAACTGATTCTGAAGGAGTTTTTTCTAATCATTCAAGTCAATAATACTTTTTTTTTTTCTTCCCCCCCTCAAGAATGACTAATACATTCACTCAAGAGACAGGGATGATATGGAATGAGCCTCTCCAGGCTTTTGGATAAAGAAACGCACATTTTAATGAATTTTGAAGACAAAGTCACCAGTTTTCATTTTTCTTAGAAAAATTAAATTTCCTAAGAGGCAGCAGATATCTTAGAATCATAGACTCATAGAATGGTTTAGGTTGGAAGAGACCTCAAAGATCATCCAGTTCCAACCCCCCGCCATAGGCAGGGACAATTCCCACGAGATCAGGGCGCTCAAGACCTCATCCAAACTGGGCTTGAATACATCCAGGGAGGGAGCATCCACAACCT
>VWZI01022770.1:208204-224938 GCA_013396835.1 Psilopogon haemacephalus
GGCTTCACCAGCTTCTTTTCTTTGTCTCTCTGCCTTTGAACTAATTCAGAGTAAAATCACTAAAACCATTCATTCCTTCCTGCCACTAATCTTTCTGACCGATCTTCAGCTTATCTGCAGCATCATCAAGTGGTGAGATAAAGCTGGGGGAAGGAGGGAAAGGTGGTGGGGGGGGGTTTGGTTTCCCTCTCTTGGGGATTTTGGTCTCCAGGAGGGGTGTGGTGTCTGTATTACTTTTTTTTACTGTATATTTCTGTAAATATCTGTTATATCTTGTAAATAATTGCTTGTATATTTGCATTGCTGTAAATATAAAGCTTCATTTATTAACTTCCAGTGTGTTTTTCTGAGTTTTAGCCAGGGTTCTAAAAGGTGGGGGGGCAGGTCACTGCAAACCCACTACATATGGTTTCAAATGTAAAAAGCAAAACAAAACAAAACCGCCAAACAAAGAAACAAAAATAGTCCCCCCCAGACCCAAAAAGCTTAAAAACAATCAAATGACAGAGAGGATGCCTGGAAGTAACATTTGACCAATCCCATCATACATACAGTGCATGTGCCTGAGCTAAGTATTGAGAGATGGGAAAAGACAACCTTATTTACACTGGGAAAAATAGAAGATCACATTAAAAACCAAGGTGTCTGTTCTGTAGAATCATGAAATAAACTCAAAGAACCACTGAGAGTCGACTTGCACACTTGACTTGCTAGAGTGCAGGGATGCCATTCAGAGGGACCTGGACAGGCTGCAGAGGTGTGCTCAGGCCAATCTCAGGAAATTCAACAAGGCCAAGTGTAAGGTCCTGCACCTGGGTCAGTGCAATCCCAAGCACAACTCCAGGCTGGGTGGGGAATGGCTGAGAGCAGTCCTGAGGAAAAGGACCTGAGGATTCAGGTTGACATAAAGCTCAACATGAGCCTGAAGTGTGCATATGTGGCCCAGACAGCAACTGTGTGCTGGGCTGCAGCGAGAGCAGTGTGGTCAGCAGGGCAAGGGGGGGGATTCTGCCCTTTTGCTCTCCTCAGACCCCACCCGGAGTACTGTGTGCAGTTCTGGAGCCCCCAGCACAGGAAGGACATGGAACTGTTGGAGAGAGTCCACAAAGGTGATCAGAGGGCTGGAGGACCTCTGCTATGAGGAGAGGCTGAGAGAGTTGGGGCTCTTCAGCATGGAGAAGAGAAGGCTTTAAGGAGATCTTATAGTAGCCTTCCGGTATCTGAAAGAGGCTTACAGGAGGGCTGGGGAGGGACTATTCACAAGGCCTTGTAATGACAGGATAAAGAGTAATGGGTTTAAACTGGAAGAGGGGGGATTTAAACGGGATGTTAGGAGTAAGTTCTTCACAGTGAGGGTGGTGAGACACTAGAATGGGTTGCCCAGGGAGGTTGTGGCTGCTCCTTCCCTGGAGGTGTTCACGGCCAGGTTGGATGAGGCCTTGAGTGATCTGTTCTAGTGGGAGGTGTCCCTGCCTATGGCACAAGGGGGTTGGAACTGGCTGATCTTTGAGGTCCCTTCCAACCTAAACCATTCTATGAGAGAAGTCATCAGAGTAGGAGTGGAGAACACCTCCACTGTGAGACCCTCTGCCTTGTCTACTGGATAAAGCCATTTGGGAAGCACAATTCTGTGTTGCCTTATCACAGAGACACTGCATGCCCTGAAGACACAGCTAAAGGTTATGGTAGAAGAACTATGCTGACACGGGCACAAACTCAGTAAACATCTATTTAAGGCTGGGATACTTCTTTTCCAAAAGTCACTCAATTTTTTGGACAGGTTAAATGTTTGGCTTTCAGGAGACAGAGAGAAATCTCCTACAGCAGTTTCTGGGGAAATAAAATGCTAAAAAAACACTAAATGTGAGCTGCTCAGAGGTGACACCAAGCAGATCTACCAAACTTGGAAAATGTATGTTGCAGGACTTAGAAGAATTCATGGCTGAGTCAAATGCTTTATGCTCCTAACAGCAGAAAGTTAATAAAGAAAGTGATGACATCTTTAAGTGTAGGGACACAGGTAAAAGTCCTATAATTTTACAAGTTCACAGTTGAGATATGTTTACAGTGAACAGCCAATATAATTAGAGACAGGAGGATTTAGATCATTAAAGTCATTAAACGTCGAGTACAGGTTAATACAGATAAATGAAGGATAATACAATGGCCATAAGCCAACAGAGAGAAAATTTGTAGAGCATTAACAGAACAACTCTCACATTTCACTGGTGCTTAAATGCTTCAAGAATCTGCCAGAGGAAAGTTAATCTGTGTGCTGTTAAGCGGTCACTTAACGCAATAAAATCAAAATTAGCTACATGCTGTAGGGACTACTCGGCTTCTTCAAGAGAAGCAAATGCTGTACAGGCAGAAAGAGTAGTGACAAACAACAGCATACCTTGAGGACATTCAACACTTCCAGAGCTGTCAGAAGTTCAGTTGCAAGAGAGGATAAAAGAATTCACCCAGTCTCACTGTGAAAGCAGAAAAACACCTAAAATACCTCCCAATCCTCCAAAGTCCAAGATGCCCACCAAGCTTAAAATACAAACATTTTTTCAAATGAGAAAGGTCCCTATAAGCTACAATGGATGTTCATGAAATTATTTCCACTGGCCAGCAGCAAAAGAGGTCTGCTGATCTTGAGGTCAGGGAAAGCAGAAAGAAAAACATCCAGAACACCTAATCAGAATTTCCAGGCTTTGTGCTTTGTTCAAAATAAGTAAGAAAACAGTACTTGAGGAAGATGCCACATGCCTTTAAGAACAAACCAGGAGCACTTAATAACCAACACCTCCCATGGTCCAGGCCTACGCTGTTCTCCGCCAGGAAAAAAAAAAAAAGGCAGATGAATTAGAAGAAAATAGCAAAAAGACAGGAGAAAGATGATATGTGACAGACCTAGCAACTTCACCTCCAGTAGCCTTTTCCTTTTCTGAGGTTTTATACCTTTTCTGAAATCCTAACTTACATCAATCTGCTGGTATAAAACTACTCATTTCTCACTAACTGATGTATTTTTTTTCCCTGTCTACTCCCATCACCCATTTATCTGAGCTCCTTTACTAACATCCTCACAGCAATATTCACAGGAGGTGGCAGACTTTGATTCTCCTGAGCACTTGTCTACATTGAAGTCCAGCCATTGTTTCAGCCATGCACCAGTTTGGCAACACTCATCTGCTCCAAATTCCTCCCTTTACATCTTCTTTCCCTGCTGCTCCTCCTTCAACTAAGTTCTAAAGAACAAGAAATCTTTGCTTGGTGCATCAATAAGTAAACAACTTGCTACCCTCAATTCAATCACTTATGTAAGTGAAGTTGAGAATCGACCCTCAGAAGCCTCTTTTCCTATTAGTTTAAATGCTGTCAGGTTGGAAGAAGTCCCTGCTTGCTGTGAGCTTGGTTCAGGGAGTGGATGCTGTTACATTACAATGCTGCCAATCTCAAACTCTTCTTAAAGTGATCTAGTAGGTGAAAGTATTACCAATCCGGACTGCATCTGAATTAAATTTCAGAAGAATATCCTCTAAAACTTGATCCACAGACCATCACTCAATTCAAACAGACTCCTAACAGGACTGAGGTGACACAACAGTAATCCTTTGATTTGTCTAACTAAGACTAGATTCATAGTCATAATTTAATAAAAAAGGTAGACTATCTACTAATTTTGTTATAAACTCAAAGCAATGTAAATAATTACTTTGGATTCTGTAGCACTGGCTGTTTAAAAAACTTAAACTGTGTAGGCAGAGAGTTGGCAACTTAGACTTTTGCATTCAGGATTTGTAAAGTTTGCTCTACCTCTACAGCTGACTTCCCTGGTCTCTTCTCACAGGTAAATGGTGATACGACAAGAGGGATCAGCCTCAAGCTGCAACTGGGTATGTTCAGAGCAGACATTAGGAAAAAATGTTTTCCCAGCAAGAACGTTCAGGAATTGGAATGGGTTGCCCAGGGAGGTGGCTGAGTCACCAACCCTGGATGTGTTTAAAGGTTGTTTGGATGTGGTGCTTGGGAATATGGTTTAGGGTGCACCTTATAGGGCAGGGTTAGAGGTTGGACTTGGTGATCCTGAGGGTCTTTTCCAACCTCAATGTTTCTGTGATTCTGTGACTGACTTATTCTTACGGCAATAAATGCACTTCAAGACACAGAGTTGAGCACAAAACAGACAGGACAGCCTGTTAGCCAACCAGCAAATAGAAAATAAAACTACATTAGGTTTTCAAAAGAGAAGAAATTGGTTGGAAACATGTTTTAAAATTGATGTGTGCAGTAAAAGATTTTTTTTCAAACTCATTTAACTGCACAAAACCACAAGATACGACATTTAAACAGTACAAAGATGAAGAACAAAATCTGCTACTTATATCTGTGAGACCCGAGACCTTTTGTCTTTTTTTTTAAACTGATTCTTCATTGATCTATTTATGTAGCTAAAACTAATCATTAGGAAAAATATGAACAAGTGAAAACAAAGTCAGAGCCCAATAAAGTGGTATTTGAGTTTGTTCTGGTTTTCCCTAATGTCTTGATGTGCCAGGTTGATGCTGAATCCACAGGCAGATTAGAAAGTCAGGAAAGCTGGCAACACAAGCAAGAAGTCTAAGCTTGTTTGGTTTGTAATACTGCCATAGAGCTAAAGAGTGTTTTAACCTCTCTTGCACCCTTCAACATTTCATTGCAGGGGGAAGATTTAAAGTGGATGTTAGGAGGAAGTTCTTCACAGTGAGGGTGGTGAGATACTGGAATGTGTTGCCCAGGGAGGTTGTGGCTGCTCCTTCCCTGGAGGTGTTCAAGGCCAGGTTTGATGAGGCCTTGAGCGACCTGTTCTAGTGGGAGGTGACTCTGCCTATGGCAGGGAATTGGAACTGGGTGATCTTTGAGGGCTCTTCCAACCTAAACCATTCTATGATTTTAAATATGAATGGAGCTATCTCAGAATCACAGAAAGGTCTTGTAGAAGACCTTCAGGACCACCAAGTCCAACCTATAATGCTACTTTACAAGATTCATCTTAAACCATAGCCCTAAGCACCACGTCCAAACCACCCTTAAACACATGCAGACCACCCTTAAGGGTCAGTGACTCAAGCACCTCCCTGGGAAGCTCATTCCAGTGCCTGATCACTCTCTCCATGAAAAACTTTTTCCTAATGTGCAATCTAAACCTACCCAGCCTGCGCTTGAGGCCATTCTCCCTCGTTCTGTCACCAACTACCTGTGAGAAGAGACCAGCACCAGCCCCTCCACAACGTTCCTTCAGGTAATTGTAGACAGTTGTAGACATCTCCTGCTGTATTCGCACACATATTCAAACAACGAAAAATAGAAATAACATCATGGCCAGACATTAGGTAAATAAAGTATATGTAGAGGATGACTAAAAAAATAATCCTTAAAATCATTTGCCAAAAAGGGCAGCAGTCTGTACAAAAAGGAAGCATTCTGAATATAGCATATAGATAGATAGATAGATATACACGGGAAAAAAAAAAAGTTTCTTAAACATCAGAAAGCCCTTAAAGCAGGTGAACAGCTCAGCAACCTCGAAGCTGGCTTCAGTGCAGCTCATTCTTTGAATACGAATTAGCAATGGGTAATGGCAGCATATT
The DNA here is from genome assembly GCA_013396835.1 of Psilopogon haemacephalus. Classification (NCBI taxonomy): domain Eukaryota; kingdom Metazoa; phylum Chordata; class Aves; order Piciformes; family Megalaimidae; genus Psilopogon; species Psilopogon haemacephalus. Next base: position 213,826 of record VWZI01022770.1, read on the forward strand.
TATGAGGCCTTTTGCCTGGTCCTTTTCTCCAGTGAATGCTGTATTATTCATTGCGTGTGCCCTGACCCCAGTGCGCTCCTGTTCTGACAAATCATACTTGATTAAGACAAATCTTTATTAGTTAGCTAGTCAACTTCCCCATTTATCATTTGCAAATCTCCTTTTCCTTTTTGGGTACAGTAAAAGGAAGTAAAACCTTTTTTTTTTTTTTCCCCTCCATGTAAAATGAAATGCTGGTTACAGACGGTACGTGCGAACACAACCCTACAAGTGAGTAATAGATGACAAAACAGAGGTTTAACAGGCATAAATTACAAGTGTGGCAAAACTCTAACACAACAGCATACTTCCAGTAGGCTGAGGAAACATTAATTTGCTCATTCTTTCAATGTTCCCCAATTTTCCTCTAAATAAATCTCTCGAAGTCCAAATGCCACATGAAAGAATTGTATTGCAAAGTTGGAGGCTGAAAGAGGGAAGGGAAGGGGAGGGGAGGGGAGGGAAAGTTATTGTTCAAGGTTTCTAATTTTCTAACAAAATGAAAAAAATGCCTTTTAAAAGTTGACCTATAAAAGGAGACAAATTTAATTAAAAATGATTCAGGAAGCTTTGGTTTCCCTTGAAAATGTAATACTGGTCCAAAGAGGTGATGATTTGGAGAGGAGAAACCCCCTTCAAGACAATGCTAACTGAATGCAGTTGGGAAGTGACAACTGGAAAACTGTGAGGTGTGTAATGCACACCAGGTTTGTCAAGATAGAGCTTCTGCTTACAGAGAAAGATGTTGCTTCTATCAGGACTCTGGAGATCTGAAGCAGCTCCTTGGAGTAGGAAAGAGAAGGAACAGAGGGAAGCAACAGTCTATAGGTTATTGAGCTGTCTGCAGCTCAAGTTCCAGCTCTGCCCCAGAATTTTACTCTGGTTTCCAGAGGATCTCTAGAAATGCTCACTTAGCTACTGCATTGGTTGGTGGTAAAGTTTAGTAGCTTCTGTTATTTGATGACATTTTGAATCTAGGTTTTATACATACTGATATTTCTACCTACCAGTTAAAACCTGTGTTCATTTAAAATACACAGTACATTAAAAGCCTGCACCTAAAGGACAAAATCACAACACAAACATCTCTGTGCTGCTCAGATAGCACAATTCTTACAGACTCCTGTCTTCCTCCACTTACACCTGCCCATCTCAAGCCATTTCCCCTTTGTTTATGCTCCTAGTTTTACCCTGTGGGACCAATGCAGGCATGGATTCTGCTCCTTTTTCACACACATGAGCTAAGTGCTAGTTATTTCCATCTGCAATGTTGCCTTCGATTAGACACAGAGAAATGCTGAGAAAACCACTGCTGCAACATGCCCACAGCAAGGGTACAGAGAGAACAATGAAATATAGCTGATGGCCTGGCAAATCTCTGTTTTCAGGAGGTATACAAGAAAAGAACAAGGAAAGGATATAGACTGATTTTATATCCAAACTGGGTTTGCAGGGCTATGCATACTAAAGAAAAAAAAAAAAAGTCTCTGCCCTTGTATTTGTCAGAGAAGATAATTCTGGAAATTGCTGAGACAAAAAAAGACTTTCCCATAACAGATTCTTTACAGCACTCTTCAGAGCAGAATCGCATTGCAAGAATCAAGTTAAGCTCTTCAGATGGTCTTTAGGAGGTAGACTTCTTGGGGCCTTCACTGCATGTCGACACAACTTGTTTCTAAGGCATCCCTGCAAGGAAATATTGTTGCAAACCCTGATTTTTCACTAAGTGTGTAAGCTGGTAAGTGTGCTTGCTTCTGATGGAGGAACTCAGCAACTCTTATTGGAAGGTTTGACATCTCCACATGAGACTCCTGCTATATAGTTTAACTGGGGGCAAACCTGGAGATTTCCACAGAAGAAACCCCTCCAGAACAGAGCAGCTGACTGCAAGGGGTAGTAGTTTTGTTTGGATGCTCCTGAAGCAGCTGCCTGTATCACTTCAAGTGCCATCTCAGCTACTGGACACAATCTTTTGAGTCCCTGATGATTGATTTGGGTCAGTGTTACCAGCGAGACAGCTTCTCTCTGTTGGGTGTTACTTATATTGCAGTCAGCAGAGATAACATGCACTAGAGGTGCCATGAAGAGGTGCTGGCAGCTGAACAGACTCTGCGAGGATGTCCTGGGTTTAGATGACATTTCCCTTCTCTTGTGGTCTGCCAGCCCTCAGACAGGTTAGCATGCAGGACGTGATGCCAAAGACATCAGGTTGTCTGCCTCAGAATGTAATTAACAATTTTCTAGGACTTGCTGGCAGGCCACTGTTAACATTTATTTGTGTGAATGGTCTGCCTGCTGCAGACATAACAAATTAAGTATGTTCTGTTCTGTTCTTTTCTTTTCTTTTCTTTCCTTTCCTTTCCTTTCCTTTTCTCTTCCTTTCTTTTCTTTTCTCTTTTCTTTTCTTTTCTCTTATTTTCTTTTCTTTCCTTTCCTTTTCTCTTTTCTCTTCTTTTCTCTTCTTTTCTTTTCTTTCCTTTCCTTTTCTCTTCTTTTCTTTTCTTTTCTTTTCTTTTCTCTTTTCTTTTCTCTTCTTTTCTTTTCTTTCCTTTCCTTTTCTCTTTTCNTTCCTTTTCTCTTCTTTTCTTTTCTTTTCTTTTCTTTTCTCTTTTCTTTTCTCTTCTTTTCTTTTCTTTCCTTTCCTTTTCTCTTTTCTCTTCTTTTCTTTTCTTTTCTTTTCTTTTCTTTTCTTTTCTTTTCTTTTCTTTTCTTTTCTTTTCTTTTCTTTTCTTTTCTTTTCTTTTCTTGCCTTATTTCTACATTTCTAGAGGACCAACACAAGCAAAACAGCATGCCCAGCACTCCCTAGCTTGACACGGTGAAGAGACAAGTATCTGGGTTTTCTGTCATGCCTCAAAATCAAGAACGTGGGGAGGCAAGGTCAGATCTGGGAAAAGACCCTGCACTGCTGGGCTCTGTATTTGAAATGAAAGGCATGCCACCTATGGGCAAGCATCATCCGGCCAGCCAGCCTCTCTGATGTTAACCACTGCCCATGGCCATCTTCACATTCGATTGCCATTTTGAATGTCAGTGGGAAAAAAAAAATAGAGAGAAAAAAAAAGGGGGGAGGGAGGGTTTTTTGTGTGGTGTGTATGTGTGTGTAAATCTGCAGTTTTAAACATTGCAAGACAGAAATTTGAAGGATAGGAATTTTATCACTGGCTCTGCCACTACTGCCTGGCAAATATTTGTGCCTGTTTCCCCACTTCTGAAAGGAGTGCGAAGGAATCCACAATCCACATTAGCAGTACACTGTATGTACCATTAAAATTATTGTATTCCTATGGGAGGCATTGAGATACTGCCTTTGGCTTCCTGATATTAATTTGCATTGCAACTACTGTTTGGAATCTGTTTTTTGATTGAAAAAAAAAATTAGAGATTTTTTTTTTTTTTAAATGCCATACTCTTGTCAAAACCAGGACGTTATATTTAATCTCATAAAAGTTTTCCAGGTTATTTGAGCATCGAAATGTAATTATCCCATGATCTACTGAACTGGTAAATGATTGTAGTACTGCAACTACTGTTTGGAATCTATTTTTTGATTGAAAAAAAGAAAAATTTAGAGATTATTTTTTAAAATGCCCTACTCTTGTCAAAAGCAGGACATTATATTTAATTTCATAAAAGTTTTCCAGGTTATTTGAGCATTGAAATGTAATTATCCCATGATCTACTGAATTGGTAATGATCGTAGTATTGCAACTACTGCTTGGAATCTATTTTTTTATTAGAAAAAATAATTAGAGATTATTTTTTAAATGCTATACTCTTGTCATAACCAGGACATTATATTTAATCTCATAAAAATTTTCCAGGTTATTTAAGCATCAAAATGTAATTATTCCATGATCTACTGAATTGGTAAATGATTGCAGTATTGCAGCTACTGTTTGGAATCTATTTTTTGATTGAAAAGAAAAAAAAGAGATTTTTTTTTTTTAAATGCCATACTCTTGTCAAAACCAGGACATTACATTTAATCTCATAAAAGTTTTCCAGGTTATTTGAGCATCCAAATGTAATTATCCCATGATCTACTGAACTGCTAAATGAATGCAGTATTGCAACTACTGTTTGGAATCTATTTTTTGATTGAAAAGAAAAAAAAGAGATTTTTTTTTTTTTTTAATGCCATACTCTTGTCAAAACCAGGACGTTACATTTAATCTCATAAAAGTTTTCCAGGTTATTTGAGCATCGAAATGTAATTATCCCATGATCTACTGAATTGGTAAATGATTGCAGTACGACATTTTAATGCAAACACCCAGTTCACAAACATAACTTTGCTGGAAATTCTCAAGAAGTGTTAAACCGATGTCAGTGTCTCAGTAATTTCGCAGTTTAAAAACAGTTAGAAATGTAATGACTACACTGCACTTGATTAAAGCATTTACAGCTCTAATCAAAAACTGACAGCAAGATCAAAGATGTTAACTTAAATCTCTCTTCTAATTATGTTTAAAATGCCACACCTCAGGCCTGTCTCTCCTCTTCTTTTTCAAACCAAATTCTGCTTAAGAAAGATCTAACACTTCTTAACAGTTCATTATCCAATAAAACTATTCAAAGCTTAAAAGCAATCTACACAATTAGTCAGGACCTCAGGGAGTCCACCGGTAGTCTTTATTACAGGGCTTCATATTAAAACACCTTAATTATATTTGTCAAATGGATTTCATTAAAACCCATCGTCACTTTAATTTTCATATTTTGACAGTGCTGGCATAGCATTATTACCACCTGCCAAGCTATGAACTACAACAAAATTATCGAATTCCTTCAAATACTGAGCAGTTTCTTTTTGTACCTGACCAATGAATTTTTTTTTTTTTTTTTGGTGAATGCACCATAATGAAGAGGAATAATTAAAATTCCATATTCATGCAGTGCGCATGCAAGCTCAGCGCACAGAGCATCCGTTGCAGGTGTGTAAATAAGAACCTATATGGATACCTGGTTGCCAGGAGCAAATCACACAAAGGTAGGACACACATACTGAAGTGCTTCTGAATAATAAAGCCAAGACATCAAACAGAATGCACTATTATTTAATCAAATGACAACCATGATGACTTGAAAGCAGAGGGCATTTTAAACTTCTACTCATTATGCTGTCATTTCGACACAACAGATCTGGGGCTTATGACCATATACTGTAACCACAGTTTTATTTTAGATATAATCCAGGGAGGTTCCACTTGACTTCAGACAATCACACTGAAATACAATTAAAACAAAATTGTCAGTGTCGTGACAAGGGCTTCTGATATTTATGTTACCTTTCCAGCGCAGGACATGTTGGGGTATTTTTTCCTTTTAATTTTTTTTCCCCCCTTAATACTCAATGCCACAGCAATTAGCAGCTTCAGATAATTACCAATAATATAAAACCCAGGTACCAGCGTCTGTCACGCAACACAGAGCGGGCTGGTGGTGTTGTGGGGCGGGGGGATGTAGAAATAAATTCCTCTTTTTAATCTGAAAGACTGGATGGAGTAAACTGAAACAAAACAGCAATTTACCATTATTGTGCTTCCATTTACCGAGCTAAATTCGAACCTGATTAGCTCCATGTTCTTCAGTAAACATGTGCATGAGATGACTTTGGCCCACAACAGATAAAACAATGGCATGCAGATTGCAGTGGGGAAAAGAACAGAGAATTTGCCTTGCTTTCATATAATCATAGCAAGAAATTAGAAATGAAGAGGTTTCCACCATATGTCTAACACACTTTGCTGCTTTGTACAAAGGTCTCAAGAGTAATGATCTCCGTGTGTTATGAATATTTTAAGACTTATTAAATGTTCTTGCATTATTGTGGGTAGAAACTATGGGATTTTAAAGAACCTGTTTAAATGACAAAAGGAAAATGTAATAATTTTTTAATGGGTTATCAAGGAGGAAAGCCTCAACCTCTTTCATACCGTATTGCAAGTTTTAGAAAAGCAATTGCTGAAGACATTGCTGGGGTTTATTTATTTATTTACTATTATTATTTCTCCCTTTTTTATTTATTTATTGCCTCTGAATTACAAAGAAACAAAACAGAGTACCAAGTGAGGGACTATGAGCTGACCACAGATCTCTTGCTTGATATTTTGGTGAGTCATCTATTTTTTTTCAATCCTGTCTGTAAAACTGGGGTAAACAACCTTTCTACTAGAATTCCACTAAACCAAGCAAGTGACCACCTACTATTTAGTCTCTGTTATCAGCACATCTTACAGCAAATAATCAGATTTTTTTTGGTGCCTCCTGTTCAACTTCAAACTAATGTGTGTTAACCTTAGGTAGATGTGAGGATACCTCTTAGAAACCCACTCTCCCAGAGACAATGTAGGAGACAAGCAGCATTGAGAAACCTACCCAACCTCAAAACAGTGCTGCCTTTCTTCTAGAGTCATGGCACAGGGAAGCCTCTCAGATGAGGAGCTGGTGGATGATGAGAGCTCATATGTGCCTTTGACATAATTGGTCATGCCTTCCCTCTTGGAATTCCTTTCTCCATTTGCACCCAGGATCCTACCCTCTCTGTGAGGGCTGCATAAGGTTCCGGGTTTGGTTCCCATTCTCCCCACAGATCTGCAGCTGATTTACATCTGGAGAATCTCATGCACAAACTCAGCTACTATTAAATAAGTGACAGATTTCCCTCTCTGCTACACTGCTGTTTCCTCTCCCATCTCGTTGCTTAGCCTTCAACCCAAATTCAACACAACACAGCAGTTCCTTGTCCCACCAACATGTCTCCACTTCGTTTATTCTCATGACATGCAACACGATCATCTTATTTTCCACTCAGGCTCAACATCTTTTTTTACTCAGTGCTTTTTTTTTTTTTTTTTCCTCAATTCTCATTTCTGGGCAAGCTGTCCGATTCTTTCCGCATGACATCGATAGGAAACAGCCTGGTCCCATCCATTCACCTTCCTAAAACTCTCTTCTGTGCTCTCATTCTTTTTTAAATTAGTACATCCTTGACAAAAATCTGTGTACCGTCTATAGTAATGCAGAACACTGCTACAAACACCATTTCATTTTGCATCATGCTGGTCTTATTTAACCCTCTACAAAAAGCCATTGCCCCTCCCCAGTTCAGCACATGAAACAACAGCCACATTTCTTCCATAGCTGATCCCTTCATGGTCTGACTTCTCCCATATGCTATCAGCCTATTCATTCCTTTCTCAGCTCAGATATCATTCACTTGTTAAATTTTTACTCAGGCATTTCTGCACTTTCTCCCATGTTGCTGTGATTGAGAGGAGCTGACCATAAGCAAATCATCTCCTCATCATGCTCCTGCTATTGCTGCTCCGTCTGCTCTTTTCCACTGATATACCATGCAATAATTTCTTCTGAAGCCCACGGAAATCTCAGCTACAAGCACAAATCTTTGTGTTACAGCAACCTCTGAATGTCAGGCCCCAGAATGACCTAGCAACAGCACAAAACCTATCAAGCACATGTGGGTATCATCCACAATGAAGGCAAGAGGCACTGGAAGAAACGAGCTATCAGCACTTCACTGCTGCAGTGCAGGAGCGAGGTGATTTACAACGTACGCTGCATTACTGTCAGATTTTACTTTCCTAAAACAAACATTATCCCCACCAAGCTATCAGCAAATCGAATGTAAATCCCGTTGTCACAAGTGAATAATTTATTAAATTGACACTATTACTAATAATTACACAAAAGGTGCCTGCTTTTCACTCTTGACGAACAGGAAGCCAGCCATGCATCCCAGTTTGGCTAGAACACACAAGGAACAATTCAAAGTGCTCCTTGTCCCTGGCTGGCACGTATTCTTTCCCATTTGAAGTTTATTTGATACAAATGAGGGTCTACAGAACCCTGCTGACACCAAGTCACAAAGAGCATAGATATTTATGAATACTGCATTTACTGCACTTTGTATGCAATGTTTGTTAGGTCTTGATGCTGAAATCACAGCTCTAAATCCATCTTGAAGATGTTAAAGGCGCCTTGTGAGCTTTTGCTTTCTTCCCCCACTGCCCTCAAAACAAAACAAAACACAGCACCACCACAGGCTTCGTGGCTTTAATTATTAAGATTTCATTTTCTATCTTAATTCCCATAATGGAAGATAGGGTTTTCTTTTTCTCTCCTCTTTTCTTTCACCTTTCTTTCTTTGTTTTGGTTTTTGTTGTTGAGGGATTTTGTTTGGGTTTTGTTGGTGGGGTTTTTTTTTTGTTTTTTTTTTTGTTCTGGGTTATATTTTTGTAATAGTATACACTTTTGATGTAAGAAGGAAATGTGAAGACAGAACAATCCAGCTGGATTAGACATTTATGAAACCTATTGCCAACAGTGAGCTGTCAAAGCCAGCAATCAAATGTAACTCTGGCAAAAAACCAAAACAAACAAAAAACCCCAAAAAGAATGGAAGCTGCTCTGAGGAGCTTAGAAGAAACTCCAAAATAATGGTTTTTATGTCCTGATTCTTGTTCCCTGCACCATTTTTATACCTGTTTTTCACCCCTCCTTCCTTGAAGTCCTACCTGCTTTACACTCACATATTTGAAATACTACTTCCTCTATTCCAGTATTAGCTGTTGAATTTCTATAGCCTCAAAGCATATTTCCTAGACAAATAATTATTGTTTTCCTTCCAAATCTTAAAACTATGAAAATATGGAGTAGCTATTAATACAGAGATCTCCCACAATACTGCCAGGAGTAGAAGGTTTAGAGCAGATTCCACCCCACCCCCCCCAGAATGTTCATCTCAGAAGTTGACAAAAGAAGGATGTAACTAACTTACAGTCGTACAAAGTAAAAAGGAAGGGTAAGAATTCAGCACTTCTCTCTTTAATTCTACTTCTCTTCAAGACCATTCCTTGTGTTTTATATTCCATTGTTTCACTGGAAGGCTGTCAATAAGCATCAAGAAATCTTGCTAATAAACACCATTAAAGATACTTTACCACAGCAACAGAAAGAGAGCAAATTCTGGGATATTGAAGAATAGGATCTCAAATGAGCAGCAGGAGAAAAGCAGAGACTAAGACTAATATTTAAAGGAGTATTTATTACAGCAGCAAGATCATAGAATGGTTTAGGTTGGAAGAGACCTCAAAGATCATCCAATTCCAACCCCCCACCATAGGCAGGGACACCTCCCACTAGATCAGGACGCTCAAGACCTCATCCAGCCTGGCCTTGAACACCTCCAGGGAAGGAGCAGACACAGCCTCCCTGGGCAACCTGTTCCAGTGTCTCACCACCCTCACTGTGAAGAACTTTCTCCTAACATCCCGTTTAAATATCCCCTCTGCCAGTTTGAACCCATTACCCCTTGTTCTGTCATTACAAGACCTTGTGGAATAGTCCCTCCTCAGCCTTCCTGTAGGCCCCCTTCAGATACTGGAAGGTTGCTATAAGGTCTCCTCGAAGCCTTCTCTTCTCCAGGCTGAAAAGCCCCAACTCTCTCAGCCTGTCCTCATAGCAGAGCTGCTGCAGCCCTATGATCATTTTTGTGGCCCTCCTCTGGACTCTCTCCAGCAGTTCCATGTCTGGAGCTGGGGGCTCCGGAACTGCACACAGTACTCCAGGTGGGGTCTGATGAGAGCAGAGTAAAGGGGGAGAATCAGCTCCCTTGCCCTGTTGGCTACGCTTCTCTTAATGCAGCCCAGGACACGGTTGGCTGTCTGGGCCACATGTGCACACTGTTGGCTCAATCAGCTATAAAATTGTGACATGAGGAGCCACATAAACCACAGTAGGTCTATATATACTGGAATAAACTTACAAAATAGTCAGTTGAATAGTTCAATGTGAGAGTTTGGGATCTGAAAAGTCAGTACCTCCTTAAATTTTAACCAGAAGAAAAAAAATACAGACTACTGGTTGCTTTCCCTCATTTAAATTGAATCAGCCATTAGTTAGCAACCTTCCCACCTCATAGAAATAAATAAAGAATGCTGTATCTATTCTAATTTGAAAACTCTTCATTAAAAACATAGTTGATTTAGTCAGAAGTTCCATCTATTCTGTGCCATAATGATTTAATAGTGCCAATTAGATTTACAGTATTTCTAGAAATGGAGGAGTTGCAGCTGGAGCTCTGCAGACCAATGAAACAATTTATAAAGGATATTCAGAATGTCCCTGACTATGGCAGGGAGTTGGAACTGGATGGTCTTTGAGGTCTCTTCCAAACTAAACCATTCTATGATTCAGAAGACTGCATCACTCTATTCTAAGTAGGTTAGACCATGAAGGCGAAACCAAGAATTCCAATATGACAAATAACTCCTCCTTTCTACAAAAGCAAGGCCCAGAAAGAAAAGTATTTCACTCTCCTATGCTTTATCTAGCTGGAAATGCTCTGCACATTTTAATAGCAACATCAAATAACTTGCTAATTCAAGATACTTTAGCCTGCTACGTGTCCTAGCCAGAGACAATGCATGAACCCTTTAAAGCACCTACAATACAGAATATGTTCCTTGATAATGTCATTAAGCCACGATGACATGCAGCAAGCAATTGCTGGCAAAGGTCAATAACCTGATCCATTTATACAAGGAATGCCTGTTAAAACAGTGTTTAAAGAACAATTGCATGATTGATGACCATAAGCTCTATGTTGGCCATGATGTGCAGCACGCACATACAGTGTGTGTGTGCGTTCTGCAAGCGCCACACGTCCCTCTAATGCTAGGGGGTGGGTGGAGGAGAAAAACTGTGTTCTGCTAAAAACCAAGCCAAAATGGTTGGAACACAAAATGTTGACTGTAATAAGTGAGTAAACAGAGGTCTGAAGATTAACTTGTGAGCGCCGGGCACTAAAAACAGGCAGCGCTTCCAATACAATTGAGTACAGCTCAGTTTGAAAGTAAAGGCGCTCTGGGCAAAAGAGACTGGAAGCATCATCTGAGCTGCATGTCACAGTCTGTGAAAAGAAATAACTAAAAAAACCAAAACCAAACATCTCATAGGTCTCTATCACTGTTTCTAAAAAGTGTTCCTTTATTCTTAATTTAAATGGATGCATTAAAATGCAGTTTCATTTGATGTACATTAGAATCTT
>VWZI01022770.1:229166-242072 GCA_013396835.1 Psilopogon haemacephalus
TGTGTAAACTAAAATAGCAAAAAAAAAAAAAAAGTCTGATGTAAAAATAGTCTTAGGCCATTGCTTTGCACACTGTAAACCCAATGATGTTCACACCCACCAGTGGGCGAAAGATAAACATCACAAAAGTAAATAAGGCTCTGAAATAGCTGGCTCCTGTGAATCCTGGAGACAGCACAAACTGTTTTGTTGTTTTAAAAAAAGGATCACGCATAAACAAACCCACGTGGCCTTCAAGGGTGATTTCTGAAAGAGTTTTCAAGGCCAGCCTCTCTGCTAAAGAGCATCAGCAAAGCCCACTGGGTGCAGCTGTATGCACTGCCCTGCTGGCGCTGCCCTCACTGATTCAGTTTCTCGTTGGATCTACCTGTGTGGTTCAGGTTGGTTGCTGTCACAGCAACCCTCTCCCTGGCTAAGGAGCAAGACAGTCCATGGAAGGTAGCAAAAATGAAGGAGAGTGTTACCCAGCAGCATTTACAAACCAAATCCTCTCCCTGGCTAAGGAGTGAGACAGTCCATGGAAGGAAGCAAAAATGAAGGAGAGTGTTACCCAGCAGCATTTACAAACCAAAGCTTGGGGATCCTCACGAGTACTGCATCCAGTTTTGGAGCCCCTATTACAAAAGGGATGTGGACATGCTGGAGTGTGTCCAAAGAAGGGCCACGAGGATGATCAGAGGGCTGCAGCACCTCTGCTATGGGGACAGACTGAAAGAGTTGGGGCTGTTCAGTCTGGAGAAGAGGAGGCTCCCAGGTGACCTTATTGCAGCCTTCCAGTATCTGAAGGGGGCCTACAAGAAAGCTGGGGAGGGACTTTTTAGGCTATCAGGGAGTGACATGACTCGGGGGAATGGAACAAAGCTGGAGGTGAGGAGATTCAGATTGGATGTGAGGAGGAAGTTGTTCAGCATGAGAGTGGTGAGAGCCTGGAATGGTTTGCCCAGGGTGGGGGGTTGGGGCCACTTCCCTGGAGGTATTTAAGGCCAGGCTGGATGAGGCTGTGGGCAGCCTGATCGTGGGTAGGGTGTCCATGGGCATGGCAGGGGGGTTGGAACTAGCTGATCCTTGTGGTCCTTTCCAACCCTGATTGATTCTATGATTCTACATGCTTGGTGTTGAGACGCACGCAGGGACAGTCAGAAAGCTGCGGTGCACTAAGTTCATCGCTGTCTGTATCCGACAGAAGGCTGAGTACAGCACATGCCTTTCTATCTCCCCACACGGCAGCACCTTACACATTCAGAGGTTTTGAGGAAAATTCTTGTACCATGGCAAATGCAATTCAATGCAGGTAAATGCAGGATAAAAATTGTAAGACAAAAGATTCAAAAGAAAGCCAAGACATTAGGGGAAAGTGTTCAGAGGCATAATGATTGAAGAGAGATTTAAGTGTCCTCCTGGGTTATGAAAGTCTTAAGCTAATGGATCACTGAAGTGGGAAAATAATGCTGCACAGTGAGCTACATGCCTAGAGGAATATAAAGCTAAAATTCTGGTACTGACTAGTGCTTAAGACCAGAAACCTTACCTATAGTATTGCACTGTCTCAATGCACATACATTTGTATTTCCAAGTAAACTAACAAGAGGAAGAGAGAGGAATGATCACCTGAAGCACAAGGATCCATGGGACAGCAGTGTGACCTCCTGGCCAAGAAGGCCAATGGGATCCTGGAGTGTATTAAGAAGAGTGTGTCCAGTAGATCAAGGGAGGTTCTCCTCCTCTATTCTGCCCTGGTGAGAACTCATCTTGAATACTGCATTCAGTTTTGGGCTCCCCAGTTTAAGAGGGAGAGGGATTTGCTGCAGAGGGTCCAGCAGAGGGCTACAAGGACGATTAGGGGACTGGAAGGCATGCCTGATGAGGAGAGGCTGAGGGACCTGGGAGTTTTTAGTCTGGAGAAAAGAAGACTGAGAGGGGATTTAATTAATGTTTATAAATATCTGAGGGCTGTGGGTCAGAAGGGGCGGCACAGGCTCTGCTCACTTGCTCCCTGTGATAGGACAAGGAGCAATGGGTGTAAATTGCAGCACAAGAGGTTCCACCTCAACACATGGGGGAACTTCTTTACTATAAGGGTGACAGAGCACTGGAACAGGCTCCCCAGAGAGGTTGTGGAGTCTCCTTCTCTGGAGACTTTCAAGGCCTGTCTGGATGCATTCCTCTGTGATCTGTGCTAGATTGTATGGTCCTGCTTGGGCTGGACTCGATGATCTCCTTGGGTCCCTTCCAACCCCTAACATCCTCTGATCCTGTGATCATATTTTATAGTCCGCTGCAGCCAGGTCCCTACCACACAAGCTGTAGGTCCCTGCTGCTTTGCTGCTATTTTCCATTTCTGGCTGTGTTTTGTGAGGGTGAAGACAGGACTGCAAAAGAGAAGTCACAAAGAGGATCTCCGCAAAGACATTCAGGTGCCCGTGCAGTGAATGTATGCTACATGCTCAAGGGCAAGCAAAGTGCTTGACTCTTTCATAAGACGTTTAAAAATATTTGAAGGGTCGAAGGGAGGTGGTAGACAGAAAGAACAAACAGATTGTGATTATAACACCCACATACACTGTAGCTTTCCTTATGCTTAAAACCAGAACACAACAAACAGATATCATAGAATCATAGAATGGTCTAGGTTGGAAGAGACCTCAAAGATCATCCAGTTCCAACCCCCCACCATAGGCAGGGACACCTCCCACTGGATCAGGTCGCTCAAGACCTCATCCAGCCTGGCCTTGAACACCTCCAGGGAGGGAGCAGACACAACCTCCCTGGGCAACCTGTTCCAGTGCCTCACCACCCTCACTGTGAAGAATTTCTTCCTAACATCCCGTTCAAATCTCCCCTCTGCCAGTTTGAACCCATTCCCCCTCGTCCTGTCATTACAAGACCTTGTGAACAGCCCCTCCCCAGCCCTCCTGTAGGCCCCCCTCAGATACTGGTAGGCTGCTATAAGGTCTCCCCGAAGCCTTCTCTTCTCCAGGCTGAAAAGCCCCAACTCTCTCAGCCTGTCCTCATAGCAGAGGTGCTCCAGCCCTCTGAGCATCTTCGTGGCCCTCCTCTGAACTCTCTCCCACAGTTCCATGTCCTTCTTGTGCTGGGGGCTCCAGAATTGCACACAGTCGACCAATCAAAGATGGAAATGTAGGTAAAGATCTGCTTACGACAGATCTTAGATTACAGGAGGTTCTGTGCTTTCAGACAGCAGAAACAAGATAAGAAAACAACATCACTGGCACGTCCTGCAGCCTGGGAAACACTTAGAATAATGTGCAAGAGGGGGAAAAGCTTCCATGGCAAATACAAATTATAACTCTCAACTCTTTAAAACGATGTCCGTTCAAAATATTTCAGGATGTGGTTATTATAAAGCAGGTTCAGCCATAATTTTACACTTCGGAATAACTCCAGCACAGGCAGCTGCGAGACTGCAGCCAGAGCTTCCTTTGAGCCTGACTTGCTCAGGCTGAGCACTGTCTCTTCTCTCCATGCTGTTCTGTGCTCTGCTCAAACACAGCATCCTTCTGCAGCCCTCTAGTAAAAAGGAGTTAGGATTCAGAGAAAAATACTGGCTCTGAGTGTCTGTCCATCACCTTTCTAAATTCTTGTTTTCTCACAACATACTTAAGCCTGGGAGAAAGGGGTGTAGGGTTTGATAACAGCACTTTACATGCCATAAAATCCTTTCCATGTCCCAAGTATTGTGTATTAAAAAATTACATTTCCTCTACAGCCCATCTACAACTAAGCATGAACAAAGGTAAGAATTTTCAAAAGGGACTCACCCCTCACACGTCTGCAGGATCTTTGCCAGATTTCTGTACCACCAGAGAAAGACTTAGGCAGGGAAGACTGTTCTAAGACCACTCCCCAAGGAAACTACTGAAAATCAAGATACTGCCTTTAATTACCCAAAATTAATTTCAAGTTCAACTAGAGCAAAACGTGAAGCCAGAAATGTACAAGCTGTTTGACTCCTGTTTAAAATTAGTTTATTAAAAATATATATATACCTTAAATGCAGACTAAATTACTTTGTTTATACATATGTGTGTGTGTGTGTGTATATATATATATATATATATATACACACACATATATAAAGCCAAATTTTATTTGGTTTTATACAAAGTATACACAAAGTATTTAGTCTACTGTTAAGGTAGATCATAAGCCACAGCTCAGCACAACACGACACAAGGGAGGTTCTCCTTCTCCTCTACTCTGCCCTGGTGAGAACTCATCTTGAATACTGCATTCAGGTTTGGGCTCCCTAGTTTAAGAGGGAGAGGGATCTGCTGGAGATTTAGTTTATTAAAAATATAAATATACCTTAAATGCAGACTAAATTACTTTGTTTATACATATATATATATACACACACACACATATATAAAGCCAAATTTTATTTGGTTTTATACAAAGTATACACAAAATATTTAGTCTACATTTAAGGCAGATCATAAGCCACAGCTCAGCACAACACTTCATCTGAGCTCTGAATTCTCACGTTAAACTAAGTTCACCTAAGAGAGAATTCAGTGGGTGTAAGGGCATCTGTGTTAAGGAACAGCCTCCTTACTTTACCCTTGTATTTCATTCATTAATCTAATGTAGGTCCCAGGGGTGACTGGAAGAACGTGTCAAGGCTCCTTCCTGAGAACATCACCCCCTTCCTCTGCTCAGCACACCTGTAACAGGCAGAGAGTGGCTTGCCAATTCAATTCACTTCACAGTATCCGAGGGCAGTTCCCCCTCCTACACCATCAAGACCAACAGCTAGAGGCTGCAAGGTTTCCTCCTGGACCACAGCCTTCAGAGGAACCCACCCCCACATCCTAACGCAGTTTTCACACTAGGCTTCATCCTGACTTCACCCTGGTTGATGGTGGCCTCTGCTCACATCACTAATGAACATCTGGCCTCAGCTGATGGCCTTTGGGGAATATTTGGTTGCTGTTACAGAGGTCTGCTGGCAGATAATTTTAAAGAAACATGTTGTGAGAATGTTTTTACAGTCTCCACCTTTATCTGCTCTGTCCTAAAACCTGATGCTCACTATCACTTTTTCAAAATTTATATATATATATATACCCTCTTTCTTTTTTTTTTTTTTTTATTTTACCACTGGAAGGAATCCCCTACTGCCTACACAATAAAGTCAGTCAGAGGCAAGATTCTTTCTCACAGATCTTATCCCTCTAAGCCATCAGGCTGACTAAACCACTATCCTTTGATCAATAGGCAGCTAAGTGGGAATTTTTTAAAAAATCCTTTAAGCAAAATAAAGTTGCTCTTTTCTTACACACAGGCCTTACTCCCCCAAACTAGAAGAGAAGGAGGATTTATTTCTCTTTTTTTGGGGGGGTATTTTTGTTGAAAACTTGTTCAGTCTGGGTGGAAGGTGGATTTGATCCAGGGAGAGTAAGAACTGAGAATAAGAGAGTATTTACTGCTGCTGAACATGATGATTGCTTCATAGACTAAGCAAAGCAGCCAATTGTGAGAAATTGTGCTCCATACACTACACATCATGATTTATTTATAGTATGCACATTATATATATATATATATATATACACACACACATACATACATATAAAGGCGGATAATTAACCCTCTGTAAAGGTATTTTATTTTTGACTAAAGGGATGTGACTGAAAATGGTAGTTTCACCTGCAGTGTAAGTGGGGAAAGATTCACTGAGCTCTGTTTTAAACTGTCCACGTTAGCCACAAAGTAGTTTTGCCTGCAAAACTCAACTTGGGCATCGGATTTTTGAGATCCTATTAAAGCAATCGCCAAGCATGAAAGAGACAAAACATCCTTTTGGAGACCACTGCCAGACAGCAAAGAAAATGACTCTTTAATAAAACAGGATCAATTTTCTAGCTAACCTGCCCCAAGTGGGAACAACTTAAGCCATGCTCCCAGAGAGTCATCATTAATGATGGGCCCATGCAATGAATATCATATGCTTCCATGGACATCACAAAACTGCCTGGGGCAACCTTCCTATGAGGGCTGGATTGCAAGTTGTCTGTCTTGCTTCTCCCCCCTTCTCTAAGCTGACTCTGAGGTTCTTTGTTTTTGGTTTTTTTTTTCTAAGAGAAGTAAGATTTTTCACTGTGCTTGGTGGTAGTACACAGTACCTATTTAAGCGTGTTGAGGAAGAAATAACTGATTTGCTTAGAGCAGTTGAGACACTTGAGAGCTGGGGGTAAGTTCCTGGCTCGGTAGGCAACATCCAACCTGACACAGGGGAGTTCACTGATTTGTTTCCACGTGATCTTCTGCAGCCCACTTCACTGTGCTCCAAGCAAACACAAAGCTCACAGGCATTTCACAGCCCTCCTCACACGCAAGGAAGTGGTAGAGTCATTATCCCTGGTAGTGTTTAAAAGGCATACGGAAGTGGTAAGGAGGGACACACTTTAGTGGCAGACATAGAAGTACTGGGTCAATGGTTGGACTTGATCTTAAAGGACTCTTCCAACCAAAACAGTTCCACAATTATTATGGATTCACAAGTTTGTGGTTTGACACCATAAAGTCACAGAAATGTCAGGGCTGGAAGGGACCTCAAGGAGCATCCAGTTCCAACCCACCTGCCATAGGCAGGGACACCTCACACTAGATCAGGTTGCTCAGAGTCACATCCATCCTGGTCTTAAAGATCTCCAGGGATGGGCCTTCCACCACCTCCCTGGGCAACCTGTTCCAGTGTCTCACCACCCTCACGGTGAAGAACTTCTTCCTAACATCCAATCTGAATCTACAGTTTTGCTCTATTCTGACTAGTCCTATCACTACCTGAAATCCTAAAAAGTCCCTCACCAGTTTTCCTGTAGGTCTCTTCAGATACTGGGAGGCCACAATAAAGTCTCCTTGGAGCCTTCTCTTCTCCAGGCTGAACAGTTCCAACTCTCTCAGTCTGTCTCTATAGACTTTCATCATACTATTTTCCACATGAAGATTTCTCAACCTTGAGCGTATTTGTTGTGCAGGCAGAGGACAGGTGTTGAAGATAAATTGCCAAACACGGATTCTACTTAAATACGAGATAGGTTAGATGTGCTTTTTAAAAACTATTTTTATTCAAAATACTGTATTTTTCTCAAAACACTGAGGTAGAATATGGAAGTTTTCCACTAAAAAAGCCAAACGGAGGATTTAATTGTCAGATAAAACATAACAGAGACACGTTACTGTGTATGACTACAGCACAGAAACACAGAATCACAGAATGTAAGAGGTTGGAAGGGACCTCAGAGATCATCAAATCAAACTCCTCTGGCAAATGCAGGTTGACCTAGGGTAGACTGCACAGGAATGCATCCAGGCAGGCTATGAAATCCTCCAGAGAAGGAGACTCATAAAGCATGTCCAGCATTTACACTGAGAGAATTTGGATAGTTTAGAAGCATTTCCACTTATTTTTTCACCTACTAGAGAACAATCTTTAATATACCCTTTTGCAATTGTTTTAATCAAATAATAGTTAACTCCAATGCAATCTTGGACTCCCTTAACTTTAAAACCACTCAAACAAAATTTTCCAAAATACTACTGCTATTTCAAATGCATTCCCATTTTTTCCTTCAAGTGCCTATCACTTTCCATGAAAGGAATTCTTTCTGCACACCAAGAGGGATGTGGAACATTTTATGCTGCAGATTTCTTGGGTTTTGAGCAAGTTTGCAGTGCAGCTATTTTTTTTTTTTTTAATTCTCAAGCATCCCTAGCTATATTACCAACATAACCTGGTAGCTATTGTTTGCCTGATTAAGTAAGCTGAAAGTACAACTAAGACACACACTCAACCAATGTAGGTTTCTTTCCTTCTTTCCTTCCTTCTTTTCTTACTCCCAAATACAAAGTATTTTGGCTCCCAAAACTTCAAAACATGATTCTTCACAAGTGATGCTAACAGACTCTTAAGCATTAAAAATATATGAAACAATGTAATAAAAAAGGATAATTACTACAAAAACAGGCTCCCTGTACTAGTACTTACAGTGAACAAATACATTTACCTACCGAAACCAAAACCACAACTAATGCATTCTATCAGACATGACTACCTCTAAACTGGGATGAGACTGGTATTAATAAATTTAGAGAACAATATTTTTCTATTTAACAAGGCCAAGTGTAAGGTCCTGCACCTGGGTCGGTGCAATCCCAAGCACAAATCCAGGCTGGGTGGTGAATGGCTGAGAGCAGTCCTGAGGAAAAGGACCTGGGGGTCTGGGTGGATGAGAAGCTTAACACGAGCCTGCAGTGTGCACACGCGGCTCAGACAGCAACTGTGTGCTGGGCTGCAGCAAGAGCAGCATTGCCAGCAGGGCAAGGGAGGGGATTCTCCCCATTTACTCTGCTCTCCTCAGACGCCCCTGGAGTATTCTGTGCAGTTCTGGAGCCCCCAGCACAAGAAGGACATGGAACTGCTGGAGAGAGTCCAGAGGAGGACCATAGAAGATGATCAGAGGGCTGGAGCAGCTTTGCTATGAGGACAGGCTGAGAGAGTTGGGGCTTTTCAGCCTGCAGAAGAGAAGGCTTCGAGGATACCTTATAGTAACCTTCCAGTATCTGAAGGGGGACTACAGGAAGGCTGGGGAGGGACTATTCCACAAGGTCTTGTAATGACAGGACAACGGGTAATTGGTTTAAACTGGCAGAGGGGAGATTTAAACAGGATGTTAGGAGGAATTTATTTACAGTGAGGGTGGTAAGACACTAGCACAGGTTGCCCAGGAAAGTTGTGGCTGCTCTTGCCCTGGATGTGTTCATGGCCAAGCTGGATGAGGTCTTAGTGGGAGGTGTCCCTGCCTATGGCAGGGGCTTGAAACTGGATGATCTTTGAAGTCTCTTCCAACCTAAACCATTCTATGACTCTGTGATTAGCATACTAAGAAACCTACTCTCTCTCTCTATATATATATATGTATATATGCTAGAAAAATCCTAGCTGCGCTGTCTTACAAAAAAGGAATATTTCAACTTTAAAGGAGCAAATTAGCTTTTTATTTCCAAAGTACTATCAATAATAATTTGTTTTAATAAATTTAAGCTATCAAGTTACAGAAGTTGGTTTTTCGTTCCCCCCCCGCCCCCGCCAAACTTTTGCATTTCTCTCAATATTTAATTGTTTTGTATTACAGTTGAAAGTGAAGCTGTGTGGGTAAAACCCAAGCAGGTAGTAGCATCACACTTTAAACATAAGTAACAGAGGAAACCAAAAATTGGTAGAATACTATCTCTGCACATGTTCATTTCTACTCATGTTCCTCTAGCAGCTTAGCAAACCAGGTTTCAAATTAATGTGTACCCTATACACTTAGGCTAGCTTAAAATGCTTTCTCAACCAATAATTTCACAAAGCTGGCAGACAATCCAGCACCAGAGAAGTTGGTCTTGTGCTTACAGCACTGCACTTGAATTTGAAGAACTAGGTTTGGGCTCCTTGCTCTGACACACATCTG
The DNA here is from genome assembly GCA_013396835.1 of Psilopogon haemacephalus. Lineage (NCBI taxonomy): Eukaryota > Metazoa > Chordata > Aves > Piciformes > Megalaimidae > Psilopogon > Psilopogon haemacephalus. The sequence continues at coordinate 238,646 of VWZI01022770.1, forward strand.
AGAAGTCAGTTAACTGTGTCCTTCACAACACAGTGAAGAACCCTGTGATGGTAGTGATTTCTCTCTCCTGCTGGAGACATTAAGTAGTGGGAACATGGACTGACCCTTGCAGTGCGCACTGTGATCAGGGCACAAAGCTGCCTGGGCACATAACTGCTGATGACATTTGCTGAATGTCTACCTGCCTCTGTGACCCTGGACCACACATCTAACCTGCAACGAATGCAAAGTAAATGCAAGTACCTTAATGTAATTATTCAGAAAAGCTAATTTTAACAAGCAAATATTTAAAAATCAGAAATATTCCCAAGTCATTTAGTCTCTTTCCTTAGTTGAATCTGCAACCTGACAATGAAAGACACAAAATTGAGAAATACTGCCTAAGCTAAGCTTTATTACTCTAAAGAACATCAGTCTATCTCCAGAACAACAGATACGTGAACTGCTTAAGACAGAGAAATAAATCCTGTAGATCTTTACATCTTATCTACGCACTTTCAGTTCCAGGGCAACAAAGAGCAGCATGGGTAAGAAATGCTAGAGGTTATTCTCTCTCCTTTGTCTCACTTTAGAAACAGACACCAGCAACCCAGCTAAGAGGAGGCACTGCTTTACAGACCTGGCACTGCTTTGCAGACAAGGCTGAGCATCAACAACAGTCTGAGAAAGACACAAACTGAAAAATTCAGCTACAAGTGACAAAGCACAGGGTACAAGCAGCAATTAGGAATGTATTAAAACGCAGGGCAGCAGAGGTTAATGCACTTGCCTTTCAACCCTGCAGTATTAAGCTATGCTGCAGTAAAAGTCAGTTTGTACTTTTCCTGCTAACATCGGCTCAAAATCTGCCCAAGGATTTGGAGGGCAAAAGGCCATGGGACTGAAGCACGTGTGGTGAGCTGCAGGAGAAGCCTGCAGTCAGTATTTCAGTTTTCTTTCCAGAAGAACTGGGCTTTGCATACACAAGAAACACACAGCAGACGTGTGGATGCTTCAGACCGAGCAACAGCTAATCACTAACCTTGCACCAGGGTATCAGTGCTAAAAAACCCGAGAGTCTCCTCTGCCCATCCTGGTTAGGAGCACAAAGCAAGCACCACTGCGGGGCCAGCCCGCAGGTAAGGTCTGCACTTCCACCCAGGAAAAGAAGCCTGTGTTTGATTTCCAGTTTGGGGCTGCCTCTCCCTAGGTTAGAGGGGGGAGAGGAGAATGCTTCAGCACTGCTCCGCAGCAACCTCTTTGGGCAAAGTACGCACTGACGGGGTCCAGTAGGAGAGCGGCAGAAAGGTTGCGTCTGTGAAGAAATTGGTGTGACTTGGAGGGGAGAAAGAGATCTTGCTGTATGAAATTGGAATTAGGAGAATGCCTGGAATGAAAGCAAAGCAAACTATGATTTTTCTTGTTTTGGTTTGGTTTGATTTTTTTAATCTACTTCGTGCAGCAAATTACGCTTTTATCAAATCACCTACTTGTTTGTCTCTAGTGAACTGACATGAAAATGGCTATCTTAAGAGCATCACAAACTGAACAACTCTTCTATAAAATAAAACGCTGGACTGACAAAAGGCAAAGGCCCAGAACCATCCTTCTGTTTACTTGGGAAGTATAAACCATTACTCAGAAAACAGAGAGGCCTTTTACAGGGACTGGGAAACAAATGGTTTAAAAGCATTAAGACGTACATATCTTTCCTTCCCATACATTCAAAGCCATCAATCACATATAATCCAGAACATACGAGGTGCAAAAGTGCTAAACCAGGGCCCATTAAAATACAAGTCTTTCCAGGTGTACCACCCAATCACTAGAACTAAATGCAGAGCAAAACCAGCTCCCATTTATACACACAATACCATTAGTGGCAATTTATCATGTCTTCTTAAAGTGATATATAGCACCTTACAAAATTCCCCATTAACTCCCAAGCAAAAAACTCAGCATGCCCCCCTCTGACTCAAGTCAAGCGACTGCAATTGGCATTTCAGAGACTTCAGTTTACAATTCGTTCTTATTTGTAAAACTCGGCTTCTCTAAGCAACTTTTTAACCTGCTTCTAGTAATAAAATTAATTTTGCCCTTGTAAGCGAGTTTTTCTTACTATGCAATGCAACAGTTGCATTTCATAGAATCACAGAATCATGGAATCAGTCAGGGTTGAAAAAGAACCACAAGGATCATCTACTTCCAAGCCATCTGCCATGGGCAGGGACACCCTACCCTAGATTAGGCTGGACAGAGCATCATCCAGCCTGGCCTTAAACACCTCCAGGGAAGTGGCCCCAACCCCATTCCAGGCTCTCACCACTCTCATGGTGAAGAACTTCCTCCTCACATCCAATCTGAATCTCCCCACCTCCAGCTTTGCTCCATTCCCCCTAGTCCTGTCACTCCCTGATAGCCTCAGAAGTCCCTCCCCAGCTTTTTTCTAGGCCCCCTTCAGATACTAGAAGGCCACAGATACTTTTCAGTACATCATTTGAGGTAGATTTCTTCTTCCCCTTTCCCATCCTTTCTTCACTAAGACTTCTAAATATAAAAAACCTAAGGCCGTGCAAGCCCTGCCTTTACTACAAATACAAACCCCACTTTCTTTAAAGTAACACTGCAATGAGTGCAGAGCCAGGGAAGCCAATGGGGCAGACAAAGCCTTCTCAGAAATACCCAAGCTCAAGGTCTTAATCGCCCTGCCACATAAGCATTGTCAGTCACAAAGACCTGCATTTACAAACCATTTCAGCATACACTTAAAACTCCAGTAGATGTTTAAGTCCTGCTGTCTCCAAAGAGACTTATGTACGGGGCTGGCTACAGGCCAAACAGCCAATTTCACCTAGTGGCACATGAGCAGCTTCACACCCGTGCCTTGCAGGATGACTTTCAGCCAAAGGCCTCAGTATCATTCCCATGGGAAGACAAGTGTCACTGTCATGTTCAGCTGGATGAGAAACAGAGACATGGGGTTTGGCCGGCTTAAGGCCTCTCCCTAGCTCTGTGGCAGAGCCAGGAATGAAGTCTTTCAGATGAAACCGCAAAGTTCCCTGTCCATGAGCAGTGCTGCTTCAATCAGGGCTCAAGTTCTCTTGTATGTGCTTTGTCGGCTCTGCACTGGCAAGCACAGGGTGGATGCCTACAGAAGCCACAAATATTGCCCTGGGAAACAAAGTCCTTGGGAAAGAGCCATGCAGCAGCTGGACTGTTCAAGGCAATGCTAACAGAAGACTTATTGGAGCTTTCTCTTGCTAAGTCCACACCTGAGAAAAAAAACATTTCAGGACAAGCTAATAATCTCAGACTGGTCTAGATGTCCTCACCTCTGATTTAACCATAGAATCAGTCAGGGTTGGAAGGGACCACAAGGATCATCTAGTTCCAACCCTCCTGCCATGCCCAGGGACACCCTAGCCTAGATCAGGCTGTACAGAGCCTC
>VWZI01022770.1:242110-278612 GCA_013396835.1 Psilopogon haemacephalus
TCTCCACCTCCACCTTTGCTCCATTCCCCCTAGTCCTGTCACTACCTGAGAGCCTAAAAAGTCCCTCCCCAGCTTTTCTGTAGCCCCCTTCAGATCCTGGAAGGCCACAATAAGGTCACCTTGGAGCCTCCTCTTCTCCAAACTGAATAGTTTGATTACTACCAGTTTCAGTCTTTACCCACCATTACCATGCCTTGAAATTACAGCAAACCTTTTCTTCAATTTTCTTAAAAAAAAAAAAAAAGCCATTTTAGTCTTTGTATCTTCCTGATAGCAGCTGGCAAGATTCACTGTCACAGACAGAAACAGAGAACTGTATTAGAAGAGAGATGCTTCTAATACCAAGGGTGAAAAATAGAGCTCAGCAGGCAAAAGTCAGTAAGATGGCAATTCCCTCTGAGTGTCTGTTGCTTTACGGGTTAATATGGGGGTCCTCAAACCATTTCTTAATTGCATCACTTCTTAATAGGAGATTGTCTCGCTGACACCTTTCCATTTGCAGTTGTCTGGACCACCTGCCCTTCCCATTTGCAACTGCATTACATCGCCGGTGACAGGCTACCAGAGCAATGCCTGGAGAAGCAATCTATTTTATTTTACCTTATGGCAATTCATCAGACTGAAACAAGCAGGGGCAGCTCCTCACTGCTCACAATTAGTTATGCAAGAACTGACTTTCATGAAGGAAGCTGAAAACTTTAATTGTTGCAGTTTATTCAGTCCCTTGGCATAGACAGACCACTCGCCTATAACTGAGAGCGATGTCCCCATGGCCAATGTCCACCTCTGCCGGGACTCCCTTGTGGACAGCCACTCTGGGCATGGTACCTTGTGACATACTAATAATCCTAGCCTATTTGGTGTAGGAGTCCCTGTCGATGGTTTGAGAAAGATGGGACATAAACGACAGCAAATTAGGTTAAGTAAGGAGAATAGCTCTGTTATTGCCTCTTTAACTGTTCTAAGTCCAATTCTAAACGGATCCTGGTCGATGCTAGAAAATACAAAGACATCAAATCCATCCCCAATCCCTTAGATAGTACCTTGAATAGCTCATTCACAAACTAATTGCAGTATGTCAGCCTTTGTAGTTCACAGTCTATTGTTACTGCCAGGTGCACTGGCAAAGGAGGTATTTGCCTCATGCTTTAGGCAGCATTTCTCCCAGTAGAGGACATTTTCCTCTAATGGAACTATTACAAGATTTAGAAGCTGGGCTTAAACAAGATAGGTGCAATACAGTCCTAGGTATCACAAAATATACTTGGATAAAGTCAACTGCAGACCTTGGCAGCTGTAAACCCAGGGAGAGATGGCAGACATCTCCTTGTTAGCCTAGAAAAAAGCAAAACTCTGAGTGATTTGACCAGGACTACTTGGGGTGCCTATGGCAGAGACGCTCTCTGCCTTGTAACTACAAAAACACCTCCTCATGTTGGCTGTTTGCATCTACAATATTACTCACGGTGTGCTGATTTTGGATGGGATATAGTTAATTTTCTTCATAGTAGTTGGTGTGGGGCTGTGTTTTGTATTTGTGCTGAAAGCAAGGTTGTTAATACAGAGATGCTTTTGCAAGTTGTACTTCTTTGGAATAGCCACTGCACTTTTTTTTTTTTTAAGTGTTCTATCACTTCAGCAGTATCCTATAGTTGTTTGGGAGTGAAGCTCCAGATGATTGGAGGACAGAAGTTCTCTAGATACCTGCCCATATTCTCACACATGCTGTACCACCCATAACACTCTCATGAAGTCATAGAATCATAGAATGGTTTAGGTTGGAAGGGACCTCAAAGATCATCCAGTTCCAACCCCCTGCCATAGGCAGGGACACCTCCCACTGCTCCTACATTACTTGGTAACCTCAGATAAAATAGAAGCAATATTCCTAAGAAATACCAACAGAAGTACTTAAACTACTCAGTGATCTTCAAGATACTGAGAAGATACTGTAATAGCAGAAAAAAACATCACGGAGGGAGGTGGCAAAGGTGCTGCTCTGTATTTCCTCCAAAAATAACCTATCAGAGGGGAAAGTATAATTGGTAATTGTCTCCATGAGGTGGTACCCAAAGCACAGTAATGGCTCCAGTACAGAGCCCAAATACCAGACTAAGATCAAGGTCTGTGTTTTAACAACAAATCTCTCAGGCAAAACACAGCTAATCACTGCGGAGCACAGCAATCTGTAAAAGTTAACACCAATCTTCAATGTGTACAGAAAAAAAAAAAGGGAGAAAAAAAAAAAAGAGCGTGGTGCAGGTCAGACGAATTAATATTGAGAAGAGATGAATCAATATCACAACATGCAACCATTAACAGATGTAAATGCCTTATAATATCCTCTGGTCAATCTTTTATTACCTCCAACCCTCCCTGCCCCACATTGGGCACCAAAAAGGACTGTTGTGGTGTAACCCCAGCTGCCAACTAAGCCTCACACACCTGCTTGCTCATTCCGTTCACGGTGGGGTGAGGGAGAGAATTGGAAGGGTAGAAGAGAGAAAAATCATTGGTTGAGATAATAACAGTTTAACAGGTAAAGAAAAGCTGCAAACACAAGCAAAGCAAACCAAGGGATTCATTCACCACTTCCCATCAGCAGGAAGATGTTCAGTCGTTTCCAGGAAAGCAGGGCTCCATCACACATAATCATAGAATAGTTTAGGTTGGAAGGGACCTCAAAGATCATCCAGTTACAACCCCCTGCCATAGGCAGGGACACCTCCCACTAGAACAGGTCACTCAAGGCCTCATCCAACCTGGCCTTCAACACCTCCAGGGAGGGAACACCCACAACCTCCCTGGGCAACCCATTCCAGTGTCTCACCACCCTCACTGTACAGAACTTCCTTCTAACATCCCATTTAAATCTCCCCTCTGCCAGTTTAAACCCATTACTCCCCATCTTGTCAGTACAAGACCTGGTGAATAATCCCTCCACAGCCTTTCTGTAGGCCCCTTTCAGATAATGGTCACCTAGGAAGACAAACACCATCACGCTGAATGCTCCCCACTTCTTCCTGCTCCCCACTTCCTTCTCCCCATCAGCTTTATATGCCAAGCATGATGTCATCTGGTACAGATCCTGCCTTGGGTCTGTTGGGGTCAGCTGTCCCAGCTGCATCTACTCCCAACTTTTTATGCACCTCCAGTGTACTCACTGGTCCAGCTGGTGGGAGAAATAGAGAAGGCCTTGACTATGTAAGCACTGCTCAGCAACAGATGACACGGAGATGTCTTAGCAACACCATTTCCAGCACAAATCCAAACGACAGTTTCATCCCAGGCACTATTAAGGAAATGATCTCTATCCCAACCAAAATCAGCACGTGTGTACAAGTTAAGAAGTTGCTGTATTCATAGGATAAGAAGTAGGAACAGGCTTAATACTTACGGTAGAAAAAAGACCTTTCAACTATATCAAAGTCTAAAAACTTAGTTCTGTTATTGCATCTGAATTGTCACTCCTTTTTCAGTCCCATGACCAGTCTGACAGTGTATTTTTACTTCCTTGGGCAATTGGAAGAAAGAGGCCAACCTAGCAGCATAACACATAGCAGCCCAGAGGACAGGTAAGTCCTGATGTGGCTGTAGAATTAGAAAATACCACTTGTGTTGTGTACAGAGAAGTTAGCATTTTTCTCTGTAGCTCTTGAAATTGTTTTTGGATGATGCTCAAAGCAATTCCATTGCTGCCATAATAACACATCTTCCAACAAGAAGTTTCCTTGCCACGACTGAGGACAGGAAACTAATGACTTGTTGGACATCTGGTTCTGGCACACATAGAATGGTTTAGGTTGGAAGGGACATCAAAGATCTCCCAATGAAACACACTTCAGGTTCTTGGAAATATTTTTCCTGCTGAATATTCGTGTGGCTTTTCAATAGTTCTGCCTACAAAATGATCCATCACCCTAAGGCTTGGTGATTAAGATGAACCCAGTACTTCATCCTGCTCAAAACCTTTCTAATCATCATGGAGTCTTCCAACTAACCTTGCTTTATCCTGAGTATCAGAAAGGCCAAAGAACAACTGTTTGAAATACATCCCAAGCTGTGGCTTTGGAACGGTGGTTTTGGAGTGTTTATGTAAGTCTTAAAATGTGGTAAAGCACATGCTGAACTGGTGTCTCCAGACCCTCAGAACTGCACTTAATGTGTAGACTTTCCAGGAAACATCAAGTCTGGTGGTGTGGTACTCAGCACTGGTTAGGCTACACCTTGAGTACAGTGTCCATTTCTAGGCCACTCAATCTAAGAAAGATGTTGAGGTGCTTGAACATGTCCAGACAAGGGCAACAAGGCCGGTGAGGGAGCTGGAGCACAGCCCTGTCAGGAGAGGCTGAGGGAGCTGGAGGTGTTCAGCCTGGAGAAGAGGAGGCTCAGGGGAGATTTTATTGCTCTCTACAGCTACCTGAAAGGAGGCTGTAGCCAGGTGGGGGTTGGTCTCTTCTCCCAGGCATCCAGGGACAGAATCAAGGGACACAGTCTCAAGCTGTGCCAGGGCAGGTTTAGGCTGGATGTTAGGAAGAAGTTCTTCACTGTAAGAGTGATTGACATTGGAATAGGCTGCCCAGGAAGGTGGTGGAGTCACCACCTCTGGAGGTGTTAAAAAGGAGACTGGATGAGGCACTTAGTGCCACAATTCAGTTAATTAGAAGGTGATAGGTTGGACTTGATGATCTTGGAGATCTTTTCCAACGTGGTTAATTCTGTGATTCAGTGTTCTTCCTTCCTTACTGAATGAGTATAAACAGCTGCTCTTCTCCTTCTGTCACATCCACACCAGTCAGCAGAGCAAAAAAATACAAGCACCACAATGAAATAACAACATAAGGGGGCTTCTCTAACTCCTCACAACGAATCATAACAACACATGCTTTGCTTTAACCCTAATCCTTATCTGACACTCTTCAGCAGCAGTTCTATACAAAAGTGGCAAAAATTCACATTTCCAATTTCCAGATAGGGAAATTGAGGCAAAAAGACACAAAATAGCAAGCCAAGCGTTCAACAGCTATTAGCAGAGCCAAGGGAAGAACTTCAGTTCTCTGAATCCTGGTGCCAAAGACCTCTTATTAGACTACAACCAGAGGGTTGTTTTTTTTTTCTCCTTACAAATATCAACATAATTTTTCATATATAAAATTCACATACTCCACATTTTTAGAGGTACTGAAAAAGCAATTTTAAATAGTGAAACAAGTACATCCCTCTTACACCGCACATTTGTAAGAGGCACCCCAGGTCACCCTCTAGCAATCCAGGGAATTTGGAATATGTGATCTATCATATTTTCTCCTAACACAGTGCTCTCTCTTAACCAAATTTGATCCTCTAAGTTCAGTTAAATCTCAAAGCCTATATATCTGGCTTCTCTAAGATGTGTTTCTGAAGAACTCAGGATCCAGGACTGAGATGTAAATTAGTGGAAATTAAAAAAGAGAAGTCCATACAATTTCCTGTGGGGTCCCCTTAATGTTCTAGAGTGTATCACTAAAGAAATACCATGAACTCCATGCAGTCTCTGATGGTCCCATCTAGATATCTGGTTATGAATTAGAAGATGCTCATCTCCTAGACCACCTAAATTTTCAGCAATAAACAACCAAAGTTGTTTTCACACCTTGGACAATGTGAAACCAGGGTTTACACAGGATTGACTCCAAACACCATTTTCTTCCCAATTTTCTAATTCCTGACATAAACCAGGTTTGCACCCATCCTGTGAGCTCCTTATTTCACCTGTGAACTTGGAGACAAATGGCTTTCTTCAAGCCCTCAGGACTGTTATCTAGGTCTTTTCTACATTGTTCATTCTTCCTTACTGACCGCAGGCCCATCTTTGTTTTACTGTGGCATCTATCAACGTTTTGCAATTTGTTTATCCAGGACAGCTCAACTCAGATGGAGCATCTGTTTTTCAGCAAGGTCCTGCTTCTGTTACCCAATTTTCCAGATGGATTGACAGAGGCACAAGAAAGTCAAGTGACCTGCCCGGGTCAGACAGCGTCGGTGGCTCGGAACAGATTGGAGCTCGCGATCCTCCCAGCTCCATACCCTGCTCTGGACCCTGCTCCCTTTTGCAAGTTGTTCAGCACTAGAGATAAATGGTGTCCACTTTTCCTACTTGTGTACAGATGTTATAGTAAGTCCCCTCCCCAGGTTTCACTTATATGGCTGTTACACTACCGAATATAGGCTTGAGCTGTCTGGAGGTCTTTACATTACACATAACAATGTATTCAAGCCTCATTTTTCCAGCCTTCTGGTCTCCTGAGCCTTCTCTTGAATTCAGTGACCTGGCAAACACTTCTGCATCAGATATTCATATCTCCTCTACCTGATCCTTGAGGAGAAAGGAAGGCAATTCATTTGCTGCTTGTGCTTTGTCAAATTTTAATTGTTATTAATTTTCCACCTAACCACTTCCAGTGAGATTTCAGGCTACTTATACCTTCATTTATCATGGGACTTCTACTCCCATCACAGAAACACAACCTACTTTTTACAACTATTACACAAGTAAAGATGCTTGGCCAGACCTGGCCTTACCACTCTATTCTTTTCCACTTACAAGCAACTTGCAGGCTATAAAAAAGAAATGTCTGTTTTAGATACTCAAGACCAGGAGATACAGAACTCCAAGACTGACTCTGGCTTTCCCAAGGTCTTGATTATTTTCTTACCCTTTCTAAAGTTCACTTTGTTTTGAAAAAGATGAGTTACCAACTTTATACAGCTGAACTGAAAGTAAACTGGCTTACTGGTTTGCAAAGATGGAAATTGCTAAGAAGCTATTCCACCAAGGGTATATACTTCATAGTATGATTTCACTCTTAAATTCCATCTGAGACACACTTTGCATATGACCCAAAGATGTGTTTGGAAAGGTACAAGTACTTTTCATCTGTAACAAGTGCAGAGTTCTGCATCTGGGAAGGAATAATAAATTGCACCAGTACAGGCTGGGAGGTGATCTGCTGAAGAGCAGCCCTGTGGAGAGGGACCTGGGAGTCCTGGTGGACAATGCATGGGAGAGCAATATGCCCTTATAGCCAAGAGGGCCAATGGGATCCCGGGGTGCATTAAGAAGAAAGTAGCCAGAAGATCGAGGGAGGCTCTTCTCCCCCTCTACTCTGCCCTGGTGAGACCTCACCTGGAATATTGCCTTCAATTTTGGGCTCCCCATTTCAAGAGGTCTACTTGAGAGTAGATCAAGGAATCTACTTGAAAGTATCCAGTGGAAGGGCTATAAAGATGATTAAGTGGCTGGAGCACTGCCCTAGGAGGACAGGTTGAGGGACCTGGGGCTTTTTGGTCTGGTGAAAAGAATACTTAGAAAGGATCTAATCAATGCTTACAAATACCTGAGGGCTGGGGGGTCAAGAGGGAGGGGAAAAACTCCTCTCAGTTGTGCCCTGTGATAGGACAAGGGGCAATGGATATAAACTACAGCACAGGAAGTTCCACCTCAGCATAAGGCAGAACATCTTTACTGTACAAGTCACAGAGCACTGGAACAGGCTCCCCAGAGAGACTGTGGAGTCTCCTTCTCTGGAGACTTTCAAGACCTGTTTGTATGCATTGTGTGACCTGCACTAGATTATGGTCCTTCTCTGGCAGAGGGGTTGGACTTGATCTCCAGAGGTCCCTTCCAACCCCTACCATCCTGTGATCACTAATGTGCTATCAGAGTGCTGCTGAGCAACCTCATTTGAGCTTTATTTACTCAAATAAACCCACTGACCTAACATCCTAAATTCTATTTGTATTTTGAACCGAAGACTATGAGAACAAAGAGAGTCTAATATTACTATTTTAATAGTATTTCAGAATAAAGTACTTACAAAATGGTACCTTGGTTACTCATTAAGCCCAATTATTACTAGATCTAAGTAGCCTTTTATTTTCCTATGTGCATTTTTTTCTCCTTGAGAATAATTACTTGCATATTACTAGGTAACTAAATATCTGATTCAAGGCAAGCAGGTGCAGGAGGTAGATGTCTGGCTATGATACACTATGTCCAAAACCTACTTCAGAAGCACATTCTACCTGAAAATGGTAAAGCTACTTCTGTCAATGTCAGTCCATAATTGCAGTAGCTTCTACAGAAATAAGTCTATTTGCTAAACTTATATGCCCATTTTTAATGCCATTTGAGAATAGGTTTTGATATTACTATAATCCATTAGTTTTATGCCTACTTGCTCTCTTTCTGCTTACAACATAATGTGTATTTACATATACATATATAAAATATATCCATCTCCACAAAATACAACAGACAACTTTACTTCCTCCAGTGAATTCCAGCCAACACCTCACTGGATAATTTATGTCTCCTATTATCATCACTTTGGCTTTTTTTTTCCCCAACTCTTCTATTTATGTCCCTAGTGATGTTGTCATCTACTTGCCCAGTCTATCAAGCTCACCTAAGCCCTCCAAACATGCTGCTTCTAGCAAGGAATTTTTGCTCTGTCAGGCAGATGGACAAGAATCCTAACTCAAGTCACTCATCCCTAATTCTCATGTTTCCATGAAAGTAGTTTCCAGACAATCACAACTCTCTGAAAACCTGTCAGTAATACTCAAGAATGCTTCATTCAAGAAGGACCCACTCAGCCTTCCTTCACATTCTTGGCAAGTTTGCCTGTGCCTTAGATACTGTTCTTTGTTAGCATTTACATAAAACAAAGCTGTCCTGACATGACATTTTAGCAGGTTAGTGGGCTTGTCAGGGCCTGAATCAGCAGCACCTACAGCCAACCCCATGCTATAATCCAGGCAAGAAAGCCTCATTCACCTTTGTGATTAGAGAACTGTACTTTTGGGTGCAAGATGATCTTTGCTCATCTCATATTTCTGCTTTGAAAGCTACAGAATGATGCTCACTCCAAGAGCTGTGGAGTACCAGGTGAATACCTACCTGTCTCCAGCTCCCTCCCATATTTTTCCAATACAAGGTAAGGGGTCTTTGGGGTGTGGGAAGAAATAGGGCAAACAGGTCTTCTTCATGGGGCAAGAGATGTTTGCTGATTTCCATTCTTGTGGGATAGCAAAGGAAGTCAGGGCTCAGTTAATAAGCATCTAAAGAGGGGCATGGAGAGGTGTGGAGTTGTTTCTTCCCAGAAGTTAAGTTATTCAGTAGCCAGATACATAAAATCATGATACTATAAAGGCATTCTGCAGCACTCCTGCAGAGCTGGAATTACAGGGTTAGTGTGCAAAGAAAGTAGGCCTAGAAGCAGAAGAGATATTTTGAAGGAAGCGAGGATGTAAATGCTATTTTGGGCTTTGTTTTAGAATTCTTGGAACCAAAGAGGAGACTGAAACTAAATACTGGGGGGNATTCAGAATACAATTTTTATTTGAGTTGGCTCCAGTGCTGATAAAACATGACAAGCATAGACCATGGGTTAAAAAGTACTGAATTATATCACACATGCTAACAAGCATGAAATAAAAATCATGGTAATATACTCTTGTACAGTTGTGAGAGAGACAATATTATTAAAGTAATCCTTGTGGGATGTGCCTCATGAATAAATAATCTAGGGCAGATCTGTGTTCCTCTGGACTGGCAGAAGGGTAGGGTATATCCTATGGTATATCTATCTCTAATGGCCACAGATTTGCATGACTGGGCAACTGAGTTGTGCCTTCAAATGTAGTTCACAGAACCAACCCACCCTATTACCTCCTAGGTTTGTCTGAGCCTCCAGAAACTGTTAAAATGCTCTTGCTATACATGTGAGGTGTTTTCTGAAACTAAATGGTAGCAAACCCATGATCTTTTAGTTCATAACTACATATTATAACATATTATAACCCATATTATGGGTTCAAATTGGCAGAGGGGAGATTTGAACGGGATGTTAGGAAGAAGTTCTTCATAGTGAGGGTGGCGAGGCACTGGAACAGGTTGCCCAGGGAGGCTGTTGCTGCTCCCTCCCTGGATGTGTTCAAGGCCAGGCTGGATGAGGTCTTGAGTGACCTGATCTAGTGGGAGGTGTCCCTGCCTATGGCTGGGGGTTGGAACTGGATGATTTTTGAGGTCTCTTCCAACCTAAACCATTCTATGATTATTCTATTTACTAGGCCCCAAAATTGTTGATTACAACAGTTAATTGTGACATGTTCTTGTTAAAAGCTTAACCATTTAATCCATTACTTCTAAACCTTTGGTGTTCACACTGAGAGTGCCATGTGGTCATTAGCCTACCTCCAGAGATATCACTTCACTTTCATTCTTTCTGTACCAGGATTAAAGAAAGAATGCAAAAAGACATTGAAAGACCAAATACATATTTGAGGGTTGGACTAAATGATATTCAAAAGGTGCCTTCCAACCCAAACCATTCAATGATTCTGCTGTATTTCCCACCCAGACTTTGGTATCTGCATCAAGGCTTTAAAAAAACCCCAAACATCTAATTAATAACAGCAATATAAACAACACTGGAAAATCAACTCATAGCCTCACACTTTACTTCTTATGGCTGTAACTGTACATGCACACTGAATCACTCTCAGCCCTTCCAAATCGTTCTCTTACAAATGTTTTTATGAAGGCAACAAAGCCCAGGACTTTGAGCTGATATGGACTGTCTTTGTCTCTACTGTCTGTGGTGCAAACCTACCAATTAGAGCAGATGAACATCCTGTCCAGTCTCTCGTTCTCCCTCCTAGGAAAATTGCCACAATATTCACTGCTATAGGCAGTTATTTCTGTGCATCCAAACCTTTCCATTCAAGATGCTCGGTGACTTTATATCTCCTGCTAATGTATTCCTTGGGGAAGCTACCATCAACCAAACCCCCTATCGTTATTGTTAGGAAATCATTAACCCACAGCTCTTTTTAACTCCTGGTAATTATGGGGAAAAAAAAAAAAAAAAAAAAAAGGAAAAAGTTTTGCTGCTAACAGTTGCAACAATGAATTTGTTTGCCACATGCAATGGAAATCTGATAGACAATATCTGTGCGCTCCATCTGTTACACCGGATTGATCCGCTGATGAGATTCCTTTTAGAAACCTGCTTACCCCTGCTGGTGCTGCAAGCTTGAAAGAAAATAAACACTTTCTTCTCCTTGTTCTCTTGTGTGGTGGTCGACCCTGTCTTCCTCTCCATTAGAACCCATCCTGCTGCCACAGATCTCCCAGGATTTATATTGTTTTGATTCTTTTCAAACACTGTCTTGTTACCAACATCTGACAACAGTCTCTCGGGCTGCTGAGGTTTTACAAACTGACCAGGCCTATAAGTCCTCTATAAATCCCATGTGGATGCAGACCTGTGAAAATGTCTTTAACTATCCACTAAAGTACACAGTAGCTCTTTCATTATATAAATAGTCATGGGTGTTCTATACTTATATGGAGGAAGAAGCTGTAATTTGGGGAGGGGGGTGGGGGGAAGAAGGAAAGTGCTTGAAGACTGCCAGGAGAGGTTGTTCTCTTAACACTCATTGCATTGCACATCAGCGAACTCATTTGCTCACTGCACTCCTTGACCAGAACGCACCATGGGTGGTCGCCTTGCTCCCCACCCCCTCCATAATAGCAGCGAAAAGCCACAAACCAGTGAGTCACATTTAGGCATGACCACACATGTTGGCTTCTCACAAAGCTGGGGAAATTTTAGCCCTGCTCTTCAAACAACAACAATACCCAGAAAAACAATGATGCAAAGGCATATCTACAGGCGAAAATATGTTGGGCACTTAAAGCAAGAAGGTCAGCTCGAAAGAAATATTTTAGTATAAATGCCTTATGCTGCATTTAAAGCTTACTATTACTGTCTGTGTGTGCATGTGTATGGGTGTGTATGTAAATGTGTGTATACACATATATATATATATATATATATACACACACATATATATACAGACAGGCATCAACACTTCTTCATACCAAGTCACTATCCCTGGAGTTGTTTAAAAAGAGGCTGGATGAGGTGCTTAGTACCATAGTTTAGTTAATTAGAAGGGCTGGGTGATAGATTGGACTTGATGANAAAAAATCACAGCTGTTTTAAGACAAAATGCAATTCTTATTAGCAAGAAGCACTCTGGAAATCCTTCCGCCAAATCAAAACAGTTTGCTTGGAGAGTCGAATGGGGATGTGTGTGTCTTTGGGGGGGGAGGGGGGGGGGAGTTAGGAAAGAAGAAAAATGGTTAATAGTAGGGCTGTTGCTTTTCCCAAGCGCAGCAAACTGAGCCTAATTGATGCTGACGCATGACAGACTCGTGTGTACAGTATTGCCCAGGCTCTGACTGAAGCTGCTGACAGAGGGTAAATGGTGCATGGCAGCTGGTCTTGCCCTGGCCTGGCATGGCCACGTCCGCACACATCGCCTGTCAGGAGATATCATGAGGGCTAATGAAGGGCAGCCCACGTTTTTAAAATTCTTCTCACTGAGTTTCGGATCAGACTTTACACCGTGAAGCCTTCCCAACCTTTTAGCGCTCGGTTAAGGATATGTGACACTTATTTAAAAATTCATGCGCTCTAATCAATTTAAAGTTGGAAAAAACTAAAAGCCAGGACATCTCTGCATGAGGAGGAGAAAGTGCGGGCATGAGCATGTGCTAAAGAGGAAAAGACATGGCAGAGAAAGAAAACAGAACGAGAGGAAAGGCACGGAAGCATTTTTGCAGCTCCTAACAACAGAAAGTGATGACATGGCAGTACCACCAATTTGTCTCACGTTGTCTCAATACTCCTCTATAGCTCTTTTTAAAGATGGAAGTTGTGCGCTTCTGAAAGGTGTACTTTAAATAAGTACACCTACAAACACTAAATGCCTTCTCTTCTCCTGAGCCTAGCCAACTGCCTCTAACTGCGGCTCAATGACTGCATCAGCACCCAAAAATGAGAGAAATTCTGTCTGCCCTCCGGTTCTTAAGTATCAGGAATGAAACGCAGGAAAACAGAATTAGGATAAAAGAAATCACCTTAGATATCTACCTGTTTACAAACTCCAAATCACAAGTAGTGGCTTGACGGGGCTCTGAGTTCTCATAACTTTATGGTGGTTTCACATTCCTTTGTGTTATTTTGCATGGTAATATATGACAGAGATATTTCTGGTTTAGCTTTTTTTTTTTTTTTTCTGAAAAATTTTCTCAGAGACAAATGTAAAATACGTGCAGAAGACCATAGAGACTTTTCAGAGTATTTCAGCGACCAGTGCGGAATCATTTCTTGCCCCAAATCCCTGAGGACTTTATCCTGGTTTAAAAAAAAAAAAAATAAAAAAAAAAATCCCTGGCATTTTCACAACTGACTTCAGGATTTCAACAGATATTTTACATGCCAGTAAAAAGAAAGTGCTTGGTTTTAATCTAATCTGGAACAGCTTATCCCCTGCCAGTCACTATTAGCTTATGTGGAATGGTCTGTGAGTTTATCTGAGAGAATGGATTTATGTCCTGGGGAGACTGACCATCTTTTCTGCCTCTGTAGGCCAAAAGGAGAAACTCTGACAACTGAAATAAAAGATGCTATAATGCTGTCTTCCCATGCCATTGATTTAGGTCTTGCAACCTGTATCTTCTTTTTCAACCCATTATTACGCAGAGCAGAGAGGAAAAACTTCCCACCCTCTGAAATGTGAAATCTGAGGGGGGAAAAAAAAAAAGGAAAGTAAGTCAAACAACCTCCTCATTCACATCCTAACTGTTGTATTTATTTCATAAAGATGATCAGAGGGCTGGAGCAGCTCTGCTATGAGGACAGGCTGAGAAAGTTGGGGCTCTTCAGCCTAGAGAAGAGAAGGCTTCGAGGAGACCTTATAGTAGCCTTCCAGTATCTGAAAGAAGCCTATAGAAAGGCTGGGGAGCGACTATTCTCAAGGTCTTGTAATGACAGGATGAAAAGCAATGGGTTTAAACTGGCAGAGGGGAGATTTAAACGGGATGTTAGGAGGAAGTTCTCTCCAGTGAGGGTGGTGAGACACTGGAACAGGTTGCCCAGGGAGGTTGTGGCTGCTCCCTCCCTGGAAGTGTTCAAGGGCAGGTTGGATAAGTCCTTGAGTGACCTGATCTAGTGGTAGGTGTCCCTGCCTAAGGGAGGAACTAGATGATCTTCCAGCCTTCCAACCGAAACCATTCTATCCTTTTATGATTCTATGATTTTTAGGTTAATTAGATACTCTAGGAAAAAAAGTTAACCTAACATCAACAAATACAACGGAGCAACAAGAAGAATTATGTCCTGAGAAATGTCCACAACAAGCTCACTACAGCTTTGGTCTTCAGAGCCAAGCAATTCCATCCCTGAAAATGTATTTTCTTCAAGAGACATGGCAGGAAGCTAAAGCAATGGCAGAAGTCAGGAACTGAAGCACCTTGTTCTCACTCTGATACAGCTTTATAACAGCACACTTGCGCTTTCCAGATGTGCACTGAGAGAGAATGCCTTTCTGTAAAGCAGCACTGGAAAGAAAAGGAACATTTTAAAATCAGATAGGCTGATAAACTTTGGGGAAATAAAGGGGTGGTGAAATAAAAATGTATTACTCATCCCTCTAAAGCTAAATTGTGAGATGGCATTAGGTTACCCCAGTTATAAGGTAATTGTTTCTTCTGTATGAAAGGAATGTTGTGCTAATAAATGGTGACAAAATATTTTAAGATGAGCATTCAGTGTAAGAATTTCTAAGTGTTGAGCAATAGCACATTCCTTCTTCATATCTCCTTAGGATTTTTGAGATAAATGTACCTGATTTGTAGTATGCTACGATTCTCTGCAAACTTTGCCTCCCTCCTTCTCTTATTTATAGGACTGGTTAACAAGCTGCTCATATTTTAGGCAGTTTTGGGGCATGCATTCACCAGGAAAGAATATTAAATTGTGACACAATTTTCTATCACCGAAGAATGAATGAATCAGCGTTCACCAGTCTGGGCTATAGGAACCAACTGATTTCAGCTGTGGATGACTACCCTTCTCCATTACCAATTGTGGTGGTATTTGATTGTTACTTGTCCCCCTCTAAATTCACCCAGACTAAACTCAACCAGCTGGAAGTTAAGAAATGAAGTTGTATTCACAGCTTTGCACAATTTACAAGCAAAATACAGACAATATATACAGTCATACGTAAAACTATATACAGTGACATGCAAGTAAAAAGCAATACAGAGATATAAAACCCCTTCCAGCAGCCCGACTGCCTAGGAGTGGCTTCCAACCACTCTTCCACCTTCTTTCCACCTCTTCCCTTATCTCATAATCTCCCTTACGTGCAAGGTGAGCTGGAAAGGTCAGCAAGAGGTGTCAGAAGCAGAATGATTAGTTGGGAACATGCAGGTTCAAGCAGAAGATTTAATATGGTGACAGCCAGGCAGAGACTGATCTTATCTTTCTTTGTGTCCTTGCTTTTATATGTCTAAGCAAAATCTATGAGTGAAATAGACATCACTACTATTTTCTTCTCACAGCCAATAATCTTTCTCATTAAAATATTCCAATTAGCCTCAAACCAGCACACCAATCCTCCAAGTCTGTTTCAATAAGTTAAGACAACTATTTACTACTGTTTTGGCAGAATATGGCCTCATTAGAAAAAAACCAGACAATGAGAATCATAGAATCAGTCAGGGTTGGAAGGGACCACAAGGATCATCAAGTTCCAACCCCCCTGCCATGCCCAGGACACCCTACCCTAGAGTAGGCTGGACACAGCCTCATCCAGCCTGGCCTTAAACACTCCCAGGGAAGTGGCCCCAAACACCCCCCTGGGCAAGCTGTTTCAGGGCCTCACCACTCTCATGCTGAAGAACTTCCTCCTCACATCCAATCTGAATCTCCCCACCTCCAGCTTTGCTCCATTCCCCTGAGTCCTGTCACTCCCTGATAGCCTAAAAAGTCCCTCCCCAGAGAGGAATAAAGTAAAATTATTCATGAAATATGATTCTTATACAATTAAAAGTGTGGGGTTTTTTTTCTCTCATTCATTTTCAAAACTGTGCGTTTGAAGAAACCTTCATTCAATTAATATCTGTTTATTAAAGCTTTGTACCAGTTGATGGGTCTGGTCTACTTGATGATTCAGAACCCATTTCTTCCAGGGCAGATTGTTCAGTTAACACTTCAACTGGTAGCACACATGATTTTTGCACATGTAGTTTTTCTTCTCTCTTCTGTAGTGTTAGTTGCAACCATACAAGTTTTTTTATTGTTTGTTTTGGGTTTTTTTTTTTCCTAAAGTCTAAATATTTTCTGTTGTCTATAGAGTTTGGTAAAAAAAAAAAAAATAAATCAGCATAATTCTGCTTTCTTTACTCAGTTTCACCTCCTGCTTCTTCCATTACAGGATGTGTGTGACAGGACTTCATCCATTATTGGCAGACAAACAGCAATGTGCATAATTATACAGTAAGTGTCAGGACTAAGTTTCATTTTTTCCTTCCAATACTGTGAAATGATGAAACTAAGTAAGCTTCAATTAAATGAAATAATTTTTTTTTTTTGCAGATACATCTCTGTTTCTGTAATCTCCAAAACCTGTTAAAAGATAAGACCTTTGTCTAGTTCAAAATGATGAAGTATTTTGGTTGTTTTCAGTTTCTTGCTTGAAAGAGAGAGAGGAACATCTGATGACTGCATAAAGACAAGCAAGCTGTATGAAATCAATTAATGAGTTCTGAAAAATCTGCTTTTATGTCCAAATCTGTAATTTAACTTAGTAAGAAAAGGCTGCTGTCATACACACATGGATTCTTAGAGAATCCAAATTCATGTAGTACTGAATGATTTTACAGCTGTGGCTGAGGAAATATCTGTTCTCCAAGCAGAAAATTATTACCTTGTTTGACACATGATTCTGGTCTGCAAGATATACTCATGCGACTGCTGCATAAGTAGCACCAAATGTGAGCATTCATATTAAGTTTGAGGTCCCAGCAGCCTGGTAGCAAAAAAACAATTTTGCAGCTTAAGAATTATCACTACTCAGAAGTGGTATTTGGAAAAGCAGATATAAGTAGGAAGTATGCATGGAGTGAGAGAAGGGTAAAACTTGATTGAAAATGATATGCCTGAATAATAAACATATATACATAATATGACTCTCTAAAACCACCTGAAAGGAGGTCTTAGTGAGGCAGCTGTTGGGTCTCTTCTCTCAAGTAACTAGTGACAGAACAAGAGGGAACGGCCTGAGGCTGCACCAGGGGAAGTTTAGATTAGGTATTAAGAAAAAATTCTTTAGTGAAAGAGAGGTCAGGCATAGGAGGAGGCTGCCCAGAGAGGTGGTGGAGTCACTCTCACTGGAAGAGTGCAGACATGGTTTAGTGGCTGTGGTAGTGTTGAGCTGATGGTTGGACTTGATGATCCTAGAGAACTTTTCCAACCTTAATGATTCTATGACATGCACACAGACCCTGACACTTAAAACTGTGTGTGTGCACACATGTGTATTGTCTTGTAATGACAGGATGAGGGGTAATGGGTTTAAACTAGCAGAGGGGAGATTAAACTGGATGTTAGGAAGAAGTTCTTTACAGTGAAGGTGGTGAGACACTGTAATGGGTTGCCCAGGGAGGTTGTGGCTGCTCCCTCCCTGGAGGTGTTCAAGGCCAGGTTGGATGAGGCCTTGAGTGACCTGTTCTAGTGGGAGGTGTCCCTGCCTATGGCAGGGGGTTGGAACTGGATGATCTTTGAGGTCCCTTCCAATCTAAACCATTCTATGATTCTATGATTTGTGCACATGTATATCACAGAAGGTTAGGGGCTGGAAGGGACCTCCAACAGATCATCTAGTCCAACCACCCTGCCAGAGCAAGATTACCTGTACCAGATCACACAGGATATAACACACAGACACACACACACATATGTATATATGTATAAAAACACATCCAATCTACTTGAAAAAAAATAGTTTGGAGAAAATTTTGATTATATCAGCATAAAAAGAAGCCAATAACTGTTGCAGCTTGGATTTAGTAGGAGCATTAGATTTCCCCCTCTTCATTTCCTGATTTTAGTTTTGAAAAAGCAATACTCTTCTCCTAGGACCTCTCCTACAGACAGTTTAAACTGATCAGTTTCAAACAAAAGAGATGAGTGTACCTGCATCACAACTGCAGGGTGAGATCCTTTATACTAAAAGGTAATTGTGCTGCATTTCTAATAAAATAGAATCATTTACACTTGGCTTCTGTGCATGTATATGTGCCTGCAGAAACTATTTAAGTGCAAATTGCCAGAATGTCAGCAAATTACTGCCAGAGCTGCAAAGCATTTACATACCTTAGGCATGAGCAACCAATTGGAACTTTTAATCTTTTAACAAGTTACTGCTCAGTGACATAATAATGAATAAAATGAAGAGTAATGAAGTTGACCATACAGCTTAGCAAATGAACATTGTACACAAATATAACAATTCCTGACTAGCTCAGCACACAAAATCTCCTCATGGTTTGCTGCCTGTTACCAGATGCTTGTGTCAAAACACAGTAACATCCTCCTACCATTGCTTTTGGCATTAACATTGTTGGTCTTTTTGCAGTTTTGCTGCCCTCACCATGCTGGGATGCACACTCACTACAAGTCCTTCACCTGCAGACAGCTTTTCCTTTAACTATTGTTCCAAAGAAATTTTTAGAAGAGCTCCTCTCAAGGAAGCTGTAGGAATCACCCCAAGGATTACTGACAGAAACTTTCACTTGTTTTAAATTTGAATGCATAGTCTGGTTTATTGGCACTGACAGGACAAGGTCATGGACCATACTCTATCATTATTCTCACTCCTATCAAGAGTCCATGATTAAGTCACCTAAAATAAAATTCCACTTCTGTCAAAAGACACAGCCAATCACTTACAGTAGCTGCAAAGCTGACCAACCAGCCACTATCTTTTGTGAATAGGAAAAAAAAAAAGTATGTCTAGTAATGTAATATACTTGGAGCAGCTCTTCTGATTGTGACTGGCACACCTGAAATCCATCTCATTTTTGTATGTAGAGCAAGTCCAAAAGGCACCAAATCCCATTCTGTTGAAGATAAACTTGGTTTGGTTCTTTGTTATAATCCAGGTAACTAAAAAGGGACCAACAGAATAAGCAGCAAATTCTGCATTAGTCCCTTAAAAGACAATAACAGAAACAAGAGGAGCAATGGCATAAGTCACTGATGAGTGATAAACCTTTTGAGGCAGAAATCCACTTCCAGTTGAAACAATGTCCCTGTCAGAAAAACAACCAAAATTCCTCCCAGCTGACAGCCAGGTTAGGAGTTGAAGCAGAAAGGCTGAGGATATAATAATAAACATCAAGAAGGAGATCATTAGAAGCTGTTCTTCCAGGATGAGCTACTGCAAATCATAGACTCATTTAAGCTGGAAAAGACCTTTAAGATCACCAAGTTCAACCACTAATCTAACACTACCAAGTCTGCTGCTAAACCATGTTCCTAGGCACTGTGGAGGAGCCTTAAGGGAAACGTGAATTGCTGTTGACTTTCCTCTGTAAAAAGCCTGCCCTTTTTATGATATGAATAAGGATTTTAAACAGTATTATATTAAAAGCTCCAGGGACAGTAACTAAAGAGCAAACATTTACCTCTTACTTATTCCTGCAGTGAAATAGCATGGTAACATGACACTACCGCTCCAAGGTAAATATTTACTTGTTAGTATTGGGCTCCACATAAAAATATACCTACTTTCCCCACCCAAGATGACCTGCATTTTCTATTGCCCAGACCAAAACAACCACCCACCCCACAATTCCCAGTTTAGTACCCTGCTTAGACTTCTTGACCTATATTGCAATGCTTAAGCGCACGGAGTCACACTTGGGGCTGCAGGTACATCACTCTCAGTTCGCGCATCCTGGATAACAAACCCAGAACGTAGCATGACAAAAGCAAAGGAGGAAATTTCTGCTTTCCCTTCCAAGCCTATCTCCAGCCCAAAGGAGCATTACCTGCAAAAGAAACCACAGCGGAATGAGGGCTACATCTGTCCAGTATTCTAGATCACCACAAAGAGGGCTGCTCTATTTTTCCACATCAGCTTCTGCCATCATGTATCTGGCACCTCTCATTTCAGGAATTAATAATATGATTACTCTCGTCAGACCCCACCTGGAGTACTGTGTGCAGTTCTGGAGCCCCCAACACAAAAAGGACATTGAAATGTTGGAGCAAGCCCAGAGGAGGGCCATGAAGATGCTCAGAGGGCTGGAGCACCTCTGCTATGAGGACAGGCTGAGGGAGTTGGGGTTCTCCAGCCTAGAGAAGAGAAGGCTTCGAGGAGACCTTAAAGTAGCTTTCCAATATCTGAAAGGGGCCTACAGGAGGGCTGGGGAGGGACTATTCACAAGGTCTTGTAATGACAGGATGAAAAGCAATGGGTTTAAACTGGCAGAGGGGAGATTTAAATGGGATGTTAGGAGGAAGTTCTTTCCAGTCAGTGTGATGAGACACTGGCACAGGTTACCCAGGGAGGTTGTGGCTGCTCCCTCCCTGAAGGTGTTCAAGGCCAGGCCAGATGAGGCCTTGAGCGAGCTGATCTAGTGGGAGGTGTCCCTGCCTATGGCAGGGGATTGGAACTGGATGATCTTTGAGGTCTCTTCCAACCTAAACCATTCTATGATTCTATCATGATTACGAAAGATTATTAAAGTATCTTCACCACCTCCTGCTGTCAAAGATTCAGCATTCCAACATAAACCATTATATGATTCTGGAGCCCATATTACAAGAATATGGATGTGCTGGAGTGTGTCCAGAGAACGGCCATGAAGATGGAGCTCCTTTCCTACAGAGGCTGAGAGAGTTGGAGCTGTTCAGTCTGGAGAAGAGGAGGCTCCAAGGTGACCTTATTTTGGCCTTCCAGTATCTGAAGGGGGCCTACAGGAAAGCTGTGGAGGGACTTTTTAGGATATCAGGTAGTGATAAGATAGGACTAGCTAGAATGGAGCAAAACTAGAAGTGAGTAGATACAGAGCGGATGTTAGGAAGTTCTTCACCATGAGGGTGGTAAGACCCTGTAGCAAGTTGCCCAGGGAGGTGGTAGAAGTCCCTGCCTTGGAAGTTTTTAAGGTCAGGCTAGATGTGGCTCTGGGCAACCTGATTTAGTGTGAGGTGTTAGGGGGGTTAGAACTAGAAGATCCTTGAGGTCCCTTCCAGCCCTGGCAAGTATATGATTCTATGATTATCCAAGACTAAAAGAAGATCTAGGAGTGAAAAAAAGATTTTATATAATTTCTATACCGAGCAAGTTCCTTTATACTACTTTATGGATGATTCTGAGAAGTCACAAAGCCAGGCTGTGTTATGTTTGCACTTCCTCCTCGTGAACATGAACAATGCTAGGCTGAATGATAAAAAAATGCTGTGTTTACATATGCAAAAAAAAAAAAAACCAAAAAGTAATTTATGAAAATGCTTTATCTTTCAGCATTTTATTCATTGCTAAACTCAGCTTCCTTGCAGAGGATAATCTTTGATCACGCAGTCTTGTGGTATAATGTAAGGCACACAGGTTTTTAAGTTGGAAGGTTTGGTTGTTTGTGGTTTTTTTTGTTTTAAGGCTATAATTTACAAATACAAACTTAAATTTTATCTATAGCACAACACACCAAATATTGTGAAGTAATTCATGCTAAGCCAGGTTGCCCAGAGAGGTGGTTGAGGTCCCATCCCTGGAGATATTCAAGGTGAGGCTCGATGGGGCTCTGGGCAACATGATCTAATTGAGGATGTCCCTGCTGACTGCAAGGGGTTTGGACTACATAATCTTTAGAGGTCTCTTCCAAGTCAGATCATTCTATGATATGATACTATGATATTAACAGCCAGTTAAGAAATTTACTGACAGTTTTTAATTATGCCTTAATTTCATCTTTGACTAAAATGAACCAGAGATTAAAGCAAACCAAAAAGTTTATTTTTGTCAGTGAGGAACTTCAGCTTGAGTTACTTTTCATGTAGGGAGAGTAGCAGAGAAAAGATAACTTCTATCCAGAAATATCTTGAGAATAAGTCTACTTGGCAGATGATTGAAGTGACTTAAGATGCTATTATCAGACCCCTGCCCTACTTTTCCATGTGCCTTGATAAGGCTCCTGCTTTCCCGTTTTGAGGCACTGTCCTAGTGATAGCAGCACTGGCAAAACATACACGAGCATTCTTCATCTGATACAGGTAGAAATCAGACAAACTGTCCAAAAAAAAAGAGAGGGAAAAAAAAGAGAGGGAAAAAAAAGAGAGGGAAAAAAAAGAGAGGGAAAAAAAAGAGAGGGAAAAAAAAGAGAGGGGAAAAAAAGAGAGGGAAAAAAAGAGAGGGAAAAAAAGAGAGGGAAAAAAAGAGAGGGGAAAAAAAAGAGAGGGAAAAAAAAGAGAGGGAAAAAAAGAGAGGAAAAAAAAAGAGAGAAAAAAAAAGAGAGAGGGAAAAAGAGGAAAAAAAAAGAGAAAAAAAAAGAAAAAAAAAGAGAGAAAATAGAGGGAAAAATTAAAAAAAGGAGAAAAGAGAAGGATATTTTAACTTTCCATTGTGATCTGACATACAAAGGGATGAAACGGTGGCATTTCCCAGGACAAAGCTCAACTATGACTGGCTTCAAGTGTCATACATTTAGAAAAATCTAGAAGCAAGTGATACAATTGTTGGTTTACAAACACACTAGCAAAGTTAATCTCCCCTTTGGCCAGCTCCGCCAGACCATTAGTGCCATACTGCTGTCCTACAATGGTTTCCTTCCTTCACAACAGCCAAGCTTTTAATATGTCCTTCTAGTGTTAAAGAAGAGGCTCCCAGGTGACCTTATTGGGGCTTCCACTATCTGAAGGGAGCCTACAGAAAAGCTGGGGAAGGACTTTTGAGGTTATCAGGTAGTGACAGGACTAGGGGGAATGCAGCAAAGCTGGAGGTGAGGAGATTCAGACTTGACATGAGGAGGAAATTCTTCAGCATGAGAGTGGTGAGACCCTCGAGTGGGTTGCCCAGGGAGGTGGCTGGGGCCACATTCCTGGAGGTGTTTAAGGCCAGGCTGGATTGAGGCTGTGGTAAGCCTGATCTAGGGTTGGGTGTCCTTGGCCATGGCAGAGGGGTTGGAACTAGGTGATCCTTGTGGTCCCTTCCAACCTTGACTGATTCTACCATCTCAAAGTAACCACTAGAAACAAGCAAAAAGTTGCCAAAAGAAAAACATAATTACTCATCATCAATGTCAGGCAAAGCAGGAAAAATTGAAAGCAAATAAGATTTAGTTAAATGAGAACAATTTCATCTCTTTGGATCATATTGAAAAAAACATAACAAAAAAGAAGTAATTCAACACTTTAAAAACTCATTTTCCTTGATACCAACACAATTTAACTGTGATGAAGCTTTCTGACATGAAATTATTTTTCAGATATGACAGTGACAAACTTATTTCTTTGTCCACTGACAAAAATACTTTTTTTTCTCTAGGAACAAACTTGTGTTACAAAAAAAGGAAAAAAAAAAAAAAAAAAGACAGTTTTTGTATTTTGAAATTGTAGCAGGCAGCTAAAATACTAAAACATAACAAACACTTTGAATAGATTTGAAGCCAAGTAATAGGGAGAAAAATGGAGGAGGGGAAAGAAATTCATTTATAACGTCCTATAATCAGGGTCATGAAGCTTGTTGCGGCAGGAAGATTTCCCTGAATAAATTCACTGTATTTTTAAACAGAGAAATTTCAGAGAAGGTAGTAGTTAGTAAATATTTAAAACCTTCGTGGTAAAGGCTCAAACCACAAAATAACAGGGAAATGACAGCTGTTTATTTTTCTCCACATAAAACTGAAAGTTATTGTAAGGCCATTATAATGTAAGCCTGTTTTCTCTTTAAGAAGTAAATAATTACACCACTGATTTGAGTAGACCTGCCAGTAAGTCTACATGTGGTTAAGTCAGATAGACCGATGCTCTAAAATTGGCAAGCAGCAAGCTCCCACAGGCTATTAAGCAACTCTGAGGTCTAGGTAGCTCACAGCCTTTTTATCATGTCTCTCAACAGCAAAAAAAAAAAAAAAAAAAAAAAAAAAAAAAAAAAAAANNNNAAAAAAAAAGAAGAAAAAAAAGAGAGAAAGAAAGAAAAATCCTGCGTTTAGGCTGCCGTTGTTGTGCAACCTTTGAACGCAGTTCTGCATCTTCTACAATAGCAGCAGAGCAGATTTTGATGCAGTTGTTCACTCTCTGCTGCACTTCTCAGTTGCAACATCTTGAGCTTTCTCCAGAAAAGCCTTTCTAAGTCTCCTGGTCATGGGGAAAAACTTCCCAGATGTGAAAGGAGAGCAGTTTCTAATGGCATTACTACCTTCTGGAGTTTGCAAACAGCCCTAAGTAATGACTCCTGATGTCACTGCAATGAAGGCTGTGTGAAACTAATGGCTGTAATCAAAACAATGGACTCTTGTCTGTTTAATCACTACGGTTAACCATTATGGTGCTGCAGATTCAGAATCATAGAATCAGTCAGGGTTGGAATGGAACACAAGGATCATCTAGTTCCAAGCCACCTGCCATGCTCAGGGACACCCTACCCTAGAGCAGGCTGCCCACAGCCTCATCCAGCCTGGCCTTAAACACCTTCAGGGATGGGGCCCCAACCACCTCCCTGGGCAACCCATTCCAGGCTCTCACCACTCTCATGCTCAACAACTTCGTCCTCACATCCAATCTGAATCTCCCCACCTCCAGCTTTGCTCTATTCCCCTCTAGTCCTCTCACTACCTGATAGCCTAAAAAGTCCCTCCACAGCTGTTTTGTAGGCCCTCTTCAGATACTGGAAGGCCACAATAAGGTCACCTGGGAGCCTCCTCTTCTCCAAACTGAACAGCCCCAACTCTTTCAGTCTGTCCTCATAGCAGAGGTGCTGCAGCCCTCTGAGCACCCTCGTGGCCCTTTTCTGGACATGCTCCAGCATGTCCACATCCCTCTTGTAATAGGGGCTCCAGAAATGGATGCAGTAGTCCAGGTGGGGTCTCACCTGGGCAGAGTAGAGGGGGAGAATCAACTTCCTCGACCTGCTGGCCACACTTCTCCTGATGCAGCCCAGGCTCTGGTTGGCTTTCTGGGCTGCAAGTGCACACTGCTGACTCATGTTAAGATTCTCATCCACCAGCACCCCCAAGTCCCTCTCCTCAGGGCTGCTCTCCAGCCACTCACTGCCCAGCCTGGATTTGTGCTTTGGATTGCCTCGACCCAGATGCAGGACCTTGCACTTGGCCTTGTTGAACCTCATGAAGTTGGCTTGTGCCCACCTCTCCAGCCTGTCCAGATCCCTCTGGATGCCATCCCTGCCCTCCAGCCTGTCTGCTGCACCACACAGCTTGGTGTCATCAGCAAACTTGCTGAGGGTGCACTCAATGCCTTTGTCCATGTTGCCCACAAAGATGTTGAACAAGCCTGGTCCCAAGACCAGCATCACCATCAGTATGTGTTTATCCCATTCCTTTAGGCACCAAAAACCTCCGTTGGCAGGAGCTGCCAATACATTAAAGCTTTGCTGATGGAAGTTCTGTAACAAGCCACGCAGCAAACAGGGAGCTGGAGCTAGGCAGCTGTAGTAACCCTTACACAAACAGCACCTAGCAGTAAACGCCCCATACAAATAATAGCTTCAGATCTTTGATTGAGTAAAATCCATCATTTGAATAACAATGCTGCTCCACAGTACCACGGTAGCTCAGGGGACACCACCACCAATTCCAGTCCAGCCTACATGCAATTTTGCCTGTGGCCAGTTCTCACCATTTCTTCATCTGGGCTTCTAATGAAGGCAGAGAGAGCCCATTGTTAGTATAACAATCTAATTCTTGCTTCCCCAAAGATAAAAATCAATCCAAGTATGAAGTTGCAATGCAGACTAAAACAAAACAAAAACTAGCTAAACCACTCACATCATGGGTCCTGCCTTGGGGAGAGGGTTAGATGCCTCAAAACCCTTCTCTAATTCAACAAGAATGGAAACAAGAAACCTGTATTATGCTGGTGACAGGACTGCCCTCACATCAGCTCTGAAACACACTCAAGTTCCTTCTCTAAGGATTTCAAGAACAGCACAAACAGGAAGGAGCTGGTCTCTTCTCACACGTACATAGTGACAGAACATGAGACAATGGCCTCAAGCTGTGACTGGGTAGGTTTAGACTGGGTATTAGGAAAAAAAAAATTCAGGGAAAGAGTGGTGGGGCATTGGAATGGGCTGCCCACGGAGATGGTTGGTGGTTGAGTCACCAATCCTGGGTAGTTTCAATGTGGTGCTTGGGGCTATGGTTTAGGGTGAACCTTGTAGAGTAGGGTTATGGGTTGGACTTGGTGATCCTGAGGGGCTTTTCCAAACCTGGATGTTTCTGTGATTCTGTGAAATAGTGAACGCAAGGATATAAAGGACCCGAAGAATGCAGTGGAGAGTCTTACAAGGGAGCATGAAGAAACCTCCTTGTTGGAGCTTGCTGGCTGTAGAATATCATGCAAGTATTAGGTGTTAAGCTTAGCTCCATACCGAAACCTCAGCACAAAGGCAGACAAAGCAGCTAGCCATTTGTAACATCCCATGAGAGAGTATATTAAGCAGTTCCCTTTCCACCTGAACTATACCTTTCTCCTTTCACGTAACTGAAAACAAGCAGATCAACAAAAAAGCACACAAATATCATGTTTCTCATACTAAAGATTTCCCCGAGTAGGAATCTAAAGGAAGATGTGATACACAGAGGGTTGCCAGTAAGTCTCACGCCAAGTCTTGATCATTCACTAAGTCACAAAATGCTAACCTCTACTATGCCTTCATTTTGTGGTGCAGTCTGATTTCTACTGGTGAAGAAACACAAAGTTTCAATGACAGCTGACAGTGACCTCTGGTTAGCAATCGTGATGCTGAGGGATGGAGAAACTGTAGGAATGGAACCATTTTTCCTTCTAGAGAAAAGAATTTTCCTAGGGCAGAATATGAAAAATGCACTATTGCTACATGAATGCTGGTTCCAAGAAGGAGAGTTTCAGCCTTACAGTTAATCAGATTTTTTTTTTTTTGTTTGTTTCCACCAGTAAAAGTATTAAGAGACTAGAGAAAGAAGAGAAAGATGATCAAACAATTGGAGATTATATCAAGCCCACTTAAAGATCAGGGTGTAGAAAGATGAGCCAAGTTTTGGAGGAAGAGTGAAACAAGCAGAAGGCGAATTGCAAGAATAAACAAACAAAAAACTTCCTCTGCCTTGAAGTCCAGCAGCAGTTTGATGCTGCTAACGGAAATATTCCTTATCTTCTCTACAGTTTTATTATAGCTCTGTTAAATAGCAAAATGATGAATACGTTCTTTAAAATTTCAGCTTTCTAGCAACATGACGACAAAGCATCTGAAAGGACCAACATATATGCTTTCTGAATAACCATATCAGACTTCTGGGTTGGTTGCTTTTTTTTTTTCTCATGTTGTAAATTCTCCGTGTAATGACAAATTTGGCCATAAAACCTACAAAACCAGATAAACAAAAATCAGTGGAACTACTCACAGTAGTAAAGCTGCGCGGATGTCTAAATACTTGCAGGTGTCTTAAATAATAAGCTTCCAGAGCAGGAGCAGCAGCTCTGTGATTAGTTCACTCGTACGCTCGAAATATATGCAATAATAAGGTTAACTCTGTGGTGCATTTTTGTTTGGCTCATCATCATTAAACGCTGGATAAGCCTTCTCCCATTTTGTATTTTCTTTGTACGTCTCCCAGACTCGCACACATCTACGCCGATTATAAATATTTATACGGCACCCACAGAAACAAACAAAC
The DNA here is from genome assembly GCA_013396835.1 of Psilopogon haemacephalus. Lineage (NCBI taxonomy): Eukaryota > Metazoa > Chordata > Aves > Piciformes > Megalaimidae > Psilopogon > Psilopogon haemacephalus. The sequence continues at coordinate 269,910 of VWZI01022770.1, forward strand.
ATCTTCCCGCAGGTTACATTCAACTGGTCAACAACCAGCAACCACTCTTGCCCTAAAAAAAAAAGTGTTTAGTTGCAAAAATGTTAATGAAATCCGCAGAAACACTTAGGAACCAGTTTTTTAATCTCATTACCATATCAAGGAGCTCCCTGTTAATCACTGTCCAAATTCATTTGGATTTATTGTATCACAGTTATGCTTACAATTAAATGCCACAAGGTCCCAGTCAGATTAAACAAATGATTTTTTTTTTTTCCCCCTGTACTCCTTACAGGACCAGTAGTGACAAATCACATGGAAGTAAAATATATCATAATTAATTAGCAGAGGCCCATAGATAACCTCTCCCACAAATCTCCACGGGCAATTTTAATAGCTTTCAATATTTAAATGTAAGCCCCTATGAAACTGCTTTAAAAATTCAAGGAATACTTGCACTTGTTACAGGTAACGAATATGTCACTCATGCAATTTTTTTATTACATAATTATTTCTTTAGGGATGTTAGAAACAAGTAATTATTCTCTTAAATAAAAAAAAAATATATATTTGGCAGCAACTGTGCCATTAAGCGTGCCATTGTGAATGAAGTATTATCAAATAATCGTTCTATTACTAACAACCAACTCAGAGGAAAAGCAACATTTCCTTATCAAAGCACAAAACATCTCAGCATTGTGAAAAAAAAAACAAACATATATATATATGTAGAGAATATTTTTTGCAGAAGCTTTGATAAGCTAGCAGGAATTACAGGAAGATAGGTGCTCTTAATATTAAGCATGAACACCAGCGAGAGGAAAAAGGGTTCCACTTTCCTGGCTTGATTTCCAGTAGAACATGTCAGCTGGTCACAGAATCACAGAATTTCTTAGATTGGAAAAGACCTTCAAGATCATTGAGTCCAATCATTAGTTTCACACTGACAAGTCCTTGACTAAACCAAATCTCTCACAGCACAACATCTAATCACTATGAATCGCCATAGTTGCAAAGGATCATCCAGTCCAACCTTCATCCCAGAATCCTTAATCACTAGACCATAGCCTCAAGCACCACAATTCCTCTTACATGAGTTAGGGAAAGTAACAGATGACAGTACTTCAGAGATGTGTTGGAAAAGTCTTCCTTTAGAGGAAGGAATCATAGAATCGTTTATGGTGGAAGGGACCTCAAAGATCATTCAGTTCCAACCCCCTGCCATAGGCAGGGACACCTCCCAATAGAACAGGTCACTCAAGGCTTCATCCAACCTGGCCTTGAACAACTCCAGGGAGGGAGCAGCCACAACCTTCCTGGGCAACCTGTGCCAGTGTCTCACCACTCGTAGGCCCCCTTCAGATACTGACATCTAGTTTAAATCTCCCCTCTTTCAGTTAAACCCATTACTCCTCAACCTGTCATTACAAGACCTTGTCAATAGTCCCTCTCCAGCCTTCCTGTAGGCCCCCTTCAGATACTGGAAGGCTACTACAAGGTTTCCTTGAAGCCTTCTCCACGTTGAAGAGCTTCAACTCTCATAGCCTGTCCTCACAGCATAGCTGCTCCAGCCCTGTGATCATCAATAATTTGGGAAATACTATGAACTGGTCCTGGTAAACTCTGTGCTTAAAGAAATGGTTCACAGAATCACAGAATTTTCAGGGCTGGGAGGAACCTCAAGGATCATCTAGTTCCAATCCCCCTGCCATGGGCAGGTACACCTCACACTAAATCAGGTTGCTCAGACCCACATCCAGCCTGGCCTTAAAAAAATTCCAGGGATGAGGTTTCCAACACCTCCCTGGGCAACCTGTTCCAGGGTCTCACCAACCTCCTGGTGAAAGAACTTCTGCCTAATGTTTAATCTGAATCTCCCCTCCTCTAGTTTGGATCCACTCCAACTACCTGGCACCCTAGAAGTCCCTCACCAGCTTTCTTGCAGGCCCCCTTCAGATACTGGAAGGCCACAACATGGTTTCCTTGAAGTGTTCTCTTCTCTAAACGAAAGAACCCCATCTCTCTCAGCCTGTCCTCATAGGAGAGGAGCTTGAGCCCTCTGATCATCCTCGTGGCCTTTTTGTAAATGCTACCTAAATCAATTCAGAACAATGTGTTTCCAGAACAGGTAGGCTGGAATATATAAAACTGCCGAAGGGAAAGTAATTTACTTATTTCCAGAATGAAGGTTTTGTCTCAGTGATTTGAATTTGTTAATCAAGTAAAGAACAAGTGCTCCTTCATAAAACCTTCAGTAAACCCTATTTTGTCTGCCCTTAGTTTCTTCCAAACATCAAAATCTCACATTTCCTCATTCACGCCTTGCTGATGTTCATTTAGGGGGATATTCCAAAAGTGCTAGTTTAGGAAGACTGGTCTCCTGATACTGGAGAAGAAGGAGCCTAACTTAAAATAAATGTTTAATGGTGAAATGAACTGAATTTAGCCTTGACATGTCTGTAATGCCAGAAGAAAGTCTTCAAGTCAAATAGGAAATTGTACAAAATTCTCAAGTTTCAACTTTGGATTGTAAAAACTTAAGCTGATTGGAGACTGATTTACACTGAGCCACAAACTTGAGCTGAAATTCAAGTTATCTTGTCTCTAGCTATTCTAACTTCAGCTACTTAATTGTGGTTGCCAATTTTCAGCAGTCAGACAAACTTCCTGAAGGCATTACATAATTTCTTTCATTTAGAAGCACCTTAATACTTACTCTTTTGCTGTGGACAAAAATAAGAATTGGTATTACCAGAGAGTTGGGCAGTTAAGGATAATCTAATCTTATGCAATTTGTGAGACAGCAAACAGTCAGAGAATGGAGTATGGAATGGAATGAACCAGATAGAATGGCATAGAACAGAATGGTATAGAACAGAACGGCACAGAACAGAATAAGCCAGGTTGGAAGAGACCTCCAAGATCATCCCATCCAACCTGTCACCCAATCCTATTCAGTGGCACTAAGTGCTTCATAGAATGGTTTAGTTTGGAAAGGACCTCAAAGATCATCCAGTTCCAACCCCCTGCCATAGGCAGGGACACCTGGTATCATGGTCGCCAAGTCAAATGTCAAACAGAACTCCCAAGTCAAAGGTCAGACAAAAGACCAATGAAGAAAAAAAATCATGTGTTAAACCAGTGAAGAAAAAAATCATGTGTTAAATTCACTTCTATAACAGGAATGAATAAGTGCACTGGAATTCGTAATAAGGCTCTTCAAACTATCTGTGAAGAGTGATAAAAATCAGTGTTTAAAATCTACAGCTATATTTTATGAATGCTGTTTAGCCTTAAGTGAAGTAGCAATAACACAAGACTTACAATAAACAGAGGTCAAAAAGGGGAAAAAAAAGAAAACATTCTTCTTGGAATTAAAGACATTCTAAACTTAAGAATTGAAGTTGTATAAAGCACTTAAGAAAATCAGCATCTGCACCAACAATTAGGTTTGAAGAACTGAGTCATTCAGGTGCAAAAAGCTGACCAAAGTGCAAACAATAAAAAAAAAAAAAAATCTTGCGAGACTTTAAGACATCTACTGAAACTTCTGGTCAGAAAGAACTTCAGATGTGCCTATTTTCTATCATGTTCCTGAAGCAAAATGGACATAAAACAGATTAGAGTGGATGCCTCCGCTGGTAAACTCACCACAACACAGATTTTTGGAAAGTCAGGAAAAAAAAAAATTGTGTTTCTTATAGTTTAAAGTAAATATAACAGTATAAGGAGAATCAACCACTACAGAAATATAATAACCTTAAGAAAGATGGGGAAGGGGTCAAGTGGCGGCGAAGCAGAAAAAGCATTATCAGCCAAAGCAGGGGAAGACAGGAGCAGGCACAGCAGAAGGAGCAAAGGCAAAGTACAAGCTGTGCTTCCAGACATAAAGCTCTTGATGCTCCAATGAAATTATATTAACTGATGCATTGTTGCTATTATATGGCCTATCCCCAGAATCATAGAATCAGCCAGGCTGGAAGAGACCTCCAAGATCATCCTCATCCAGTCCAGCCTAACACCCAGCCCTAGCCAATCAACTAGACCACGGCATTAAGTGCTCCATCCAGTCTTTTCATGAACACTTCCAGGGATGGTGACTCCACCACTTCCCTGGGCAGCCCATTCCAATGCCAATCACTCTTTCCGTGAAGAACTTCTTCCTAATATCCAGCCTATACCTCCCCTGGCACAACTTGAGACTGTGCCCCCTTGTTCTGTTGCTGGTTCCCTGGGAGAAAAGACTGACTCCCCACCTGGCTACAACCTCCCTTCAGGAAGGAACGTTCACCTCTTCCACTTCTAAGTTTCTGTGTTCCAAATTATTTTATGTCTGAGCTAGAAATCTAGCTCAAACAGCCACACCCACCCATAGGCAGACGTGGGAAAATGATGTCTGTGTAGGTCTAGTGGCAATAGTGGGGACCGAGCTGGGCACTCTTCCATTGGAAGTTTTCCAGAAATTTATTCTACTGTTTGCCAAGCTTTAGATAAACCAGTTGGGTTGTACTGACTCACGTCAGGGCTTGTATTAACAACATCTCAGGATGGGAGAGCACAGAAACAGCCATTCCATTTTTATTTTCCCCACCTTCACCCGTAGCCTGCCGTATTCTCCCCCACTGTATGTGATGACTAGTTATGTCAGGACAAGGGCTTTGACCATTATGCCTGCTCTCATTTCTGCTGCCAAGTTGAACTTAGCAGTGCATCAAGAGGTCTCAGCAAATTACCCTGCGTGTATTAAGTAAATTACCTGCTATTGTATAAACAAGAAGAAGGTCGATACCTGTGCTTTTCAGTGGCAGCTCGCCATTAGCGTAGTTATCGCATGAAATCACACCCACAATACCTGAGCAGGGTTAATTTTTGTTGAGGTGCTATCTGTGGAAGAATAGCCAAAACCACTCTACAGGTGATGGAGGCAATCATCATTAGCTGACCAACTGTGTAGTTAATATCCTGATGAAGAATAGGAGACAAGAACAGAGCTGGGGATAGCTCGGGAAGTACTTAAAAAACTGTTTTTCAAGGAAAGCTACCAGCATGGTAAGACAAGAAGTAATGCAAAAAAAAAAAAGGCAAAGGACTTGAAAAATATTTGAAGCAGCATTCAGAATAGAAAAAAATATGACTGAAAAAGGAAAAAAAAAAAGGTTTTGTAAGCAAGTGAAAAGATTTGGGGAACAGGCTGCCCAGGGGGGTGTGGAGTTTCCCTCTCTGGAGATATTCAAGACCTGCTTGAATGCATTCCTGTGTGATCTGGCATAGGTGATCCTGCTCTGGCAGGGAGGCTGGACTGGATGAGCTTTTGAGGTCCCTTCCAGCCCCTGACATTGTGTGAGTCTGTGATTTTAGGACTGTCATGTAAGCCAAAATTGCAAGCTTAAGCTGTAAACTAGATAAAACTGGAACTGAAAATGGTATCTGTCACTGGAAGGCAAGAAGCAGATGTCAGAAACATTGGTGACCAAATGATCTGAAAAGTGTTAAGCTTCAATAAATGGGAAAATTATGCATAAATTCAGTTGCATTTGTCAGTCATAATGCTATGCTAATCAAACCTAAAAACTGCCCAAATAAATGCAAGCCAATCCGTAGGGTTACCAATTACCACCATTAACCTTTACAGGATTGATAGCTGTTTAAAAATTCTGACTACAAGCTGTGACATCCAATTGTCTATTTTTTTTATAGTTCATTATCCATTGTTCCTCTTTACTTCCAATAGCTACCATTTTACAGAAGCCTGTGAGGCTTCAAGAGACACAATTTTGTTTATGAAGGTAAAAAAAAAAATAATATACTTTTAAACTTATTTGGACCCTCATGAATAAATAAATACATAATTGTTAAACCAAAGTAGCATCTAATCAGTTGCCTTTCACATCACAGCACTGACCCTAATCTCTGGGGCATAAACAAACATGCATACTTTGTGCAAACTTTCATCATAAAAAAGAATTAAATATATTCCAACATAAATATTTCAGCAAATAGTCATGTGAAGGAGCATGAATGTTTAATTTAGACATCACCTCTGTCACTAGCTGTTAGACATTGTACCAGTCTTTCTCCTCTGAGAATTCCAAAACACAACCAAGTTTCCAGTGCCCAGCTGAAAACAATATTCCCCATATAATATCATTCCTACCACTAGGAACATTTAGATATTTTAATACTATGGAAAACCCTCTGCCATACTGGGTCAGTTCATGTCTTTAGTCACACTACCTACAGTCTGAATAACCTTTTATTGCCTTGCTGACACTGTAAGGAAGGATCTAGTGTAAGGGCCAGACTCTAACAGGTTGGCTTAAATAACGTCTCTTTACATATAGAATCATAGAATGGTTTAGGTTGGAAGAGACCTTAAAGATCATCCAGTTCCAACCATAGGCAGGGACACCTCCCACTAGATCAGGTTGCTCAAGACCTCATCCAGCCTGGCTTTGAACACCTCTAGGGAGGGAGCAACCACAACCTCCCTGGGCAACCTATGCCAGTGTCTTGTCCATACTACTATATCCTGCCTGTCCCTCTGCAAGTTTCCAGCTGTTGGGATTTGAGAGGAACCAGGTCAGAGACTGTGCCAGACCCTCAGCTTCCTGAGAAAGGAGGCTGGGAAAACTCCAAAGCCTCTAACAGCTTTGAAACCACCAACAGCAACCCCTCCGTGTGATTTGGGTACTGCCTGATGTTATAATGCAGCCCCCAAAATCCAGAGAGACTCCTTGGTGAGTAGACACTCAAAAGTCTCTTAGGAAATCTTTACCAAAATTCAGTAAATCCTTAAGTGAATCTGAATACCTTCTGTCTTAGCAGCAGAAATGGGGCCTCTCGAATTCCCTGGTGGGCAAGAGGTACAAAGAAACTAAGAATCTCTTTCCAGTTTCAAGTTTAATGTTCGTTATATTGTTGCTAGTTATGTTTCTTAAATATTCCAAATCCCCTGTTCATCTCCCTCTGTATAAAGTTTCCATGATCGTGCAAAGAACCAATTATTATTAAAAATATTGGTTGATAGACAGTTTCTGAATTTTGAAAATTAATAAACTATATTAATTTTCAAAATACCACCTCACATTCCTGCCACCCACATTACAATGGGGTCTCCCCTCAGTTTCCTCTTCTCCAAGCTAAAGAGCTTCCTTCCCTTAATCATCTTTGTGGCTCTGTGTTGGACTCTCAAGGAGAACTACATCTTTCTTGAACTAAGTGGAGTGAAAACTTACGTTCAGCAACTAAGCTAATTTCTCTGGGTACAACATTACTGCTTCACAAATAGTAGGTAATATTTTTACTTAAATAGCACCCTAATGTTAAGACAACACTCTCCAATCTATGCATTAAGTTTCTTGCGCTGGTTTGAGCTAATTGGAGAATTTTAATGAGAAATTAGATCACAGGTTAAGAAAGGAAAACAAAATTTGAATTTACTCTACTCATGTTTATTGAGACAGTGTGTAACAACGATGGAGAGACGAGATGCTACTTGATACAAGTGTCCATTTATTGCGTGCAAAGCACCAGCTTATATAGTCTAAAAATCAAAACTTTTACATTGTGTCTAATAATAATTGGTTAGTGCAACTGTGTACAGCAAGCAATTGGTCAGTAATAGCTTATTGGGATGCAACTCCTTATTCAGGCAAAGCTTACATTCCTTTTACTTGACACTGCTTAACTTCTAGACACTCGTTATCTCTAATGAAAACATCTGCCAAGTTTCTGCTCTTTACGTCTTTTCAGACCTTCAGCGGTTATCTATCTGTGTCCCAGCAGCTTTCATCCCAATAAAGTCAAAACATCTCTGCGCACCAGTCTCTCAGCACTCTGAGCAAAACCTTAAAAAGCATTTCCTACAGGTGTAAGAGTTAGAACCAAAACACAGATAACTGTTTGAGCCATTGGGGCTGTTGCATCTCTCTCCCTTCTCCCTGTTCTTCTAGCTGGATCTGTGTAACTCCACTAACCAGTTTCCTACTCCTTAACCCCCATGGCTGATCTTCCTCGCTTACCTGGCACATAAGACAGATCGTGGGATAAAACTGGGCAGAGGGGGGAAGGTGGTAGGGTGGTTGGGAAGCCCTCTTGGGGATTCTGATCTCTGGGAGGGCTGTGGTGTTTCTGTATTACCTTTTCACTGCATATATCTATAAATACCCGTGATATATTGTAAATATCTGCTTGTATATTGTGCAAAGGTGTAATATAAAGCTTCATTTATTAGCTTCCAGCCCACTGAGTTCTAGCCTGGGCTATTTCAAAGTGTGTGTGTAAGGTGGATACTGCCAAACCACACATTTATAAAAACGAATAAAAATATAAGTCACCATAATATTAAAAGTACATGCTTCAGTGTTTCCATGAAACAAGAAATCAAATGCTTCTAATGTGACACTTTAGCTTCCAAACTGAGCTTCAAATGGCATGACTTAGAGGAGCAACAACAGCACAATCTCTTTTGTATTTGGTTTGCATATTTTTCTTCCTTGGAGCTCAGTACAGAACTGGCACGTCTTGGAACATGTTGCCCAAGGCTTAATGCAGTAACAGAATGTGGAAACAACTCAACAAAAGCTGCAACTGATGCCACTTTACAGTGTCCTTGTCCTCCTTTTCTCTGCCTTCTGCAAACTTCTCCCTTTTATAATGGGTGTGATGTTTATGGCGTGGGATCACCTGTAGGCAGCTCAGGTCATCTGCTGTGGCAGGGCAGGG
>VWZI01022770.1:282770-301637 GCA_013396835.1 Psilopogon haemacephalus
CTCTGCTATGAGGACAGGCTGAGAGAATAGGGGCTTTTCAGCCTGGAGAAGAGAAGGCTTCCAGGAGACCTTATAGTAACTTTCCAGTATCTGAAGGGGGCCTACAGGAGGGCTGGGGAGGTACTATTCACAAAGTCTTGTAATGACAGGATGAGGGGTAACAGGTTCAAACCTGCAGAGGGGAGATTTAAAAGCGATGTTAGGAGGAAGTTCTTTACAGTGAGGGTGGCAAGACACTGGAACAGGTTGCCCAGGAAGGCTGTGGCTGCTCTCTCCCTGGATATGTTCAAGGCCAGGCTGGATGAGTCCTTGAGCGACCTCTTCTAGTGGGAGGTGTCCCTGCCTATGGCAGGGGGTTGGAACTGAATGATCTTTGAGGTCGCTTCCAACCTAAACCATTCTATGATTCTATAACCTTTTTCCTCTCAAACTGCATGTACCTTGTTTCCAAGGGTTCAGTCCCAGACTGGCTATAGGCAGCTGATCAAACTGCTAAAAGTCTGAGGCCATCCATTCATGGCATGAGCTGATGTCATCAACTCTTGTCCCATTATGTACTTCTAAACCATCAGTTTAAGCCACTCTTGCAGGCCAGAACTGATTGCAACAAAGTAGTAATTAATGCATAATCAGTAATAGTTACTCATTTGAGAACCAAAACATGAAGCTATCATAACTGAATTGATCGTAATCATTCATTCACATCCTAAACCACACAAAGAGTACAAGACTCAGAGTGAAGTCTTCGTTATGGTTGCAGCCTTCAGGCACCTTACTAATAGATTAATAAAATAATAATAAGAAATAGAAGTTTAAAAGAAACTCAGGCATATATATTTTGCCCCCAACTCTCTGCAATTACCACAGAAATATAATCCCAAGTGCAATTCTAGGTAACAGAGATCTGTGCAATTACATTTTCTCAATCTACCAGGCTTAAACTTTTATTAATGTTTCCTTCGAACAGGCATTTTTTAAAAGGACTAGCCTGAACTTTTTTTTTGGGGAGGTGGGGGAGAAAGAAAAAAAGGTATAAAAGGGCAAGGGAAAAAATATAGAATCATAGAATGGTTTAGGTTGGAAGTGACCTCAAAGATCATGCAGTTCCAACCCCCTGCCATAGGCAGGGACACCTCCCACTAGAACAGGTCACTCAAGGCCTCATCCAACCTGGCCTTGAACACCTCCAGGGAGGGAGCAGCCACAACCTCCCTGGGCAACCACTCTCACTGGAAAGAAACCCTTTAAGTTCACAGAATCACAGAAGCATCCAGGTTGGATCACAAAGTCCAACCTATAACTCTACTCTACAAGATTCACCTTAAACCATAGCCCTAAGCACCACATCCAAACAACCCTTAAACACATCCAGGGTTGGTGACTCCACCACCTCTCTAGGCATCTCATTCCAGCTCCTGACCACTCTCTCCATGAAAGACTTTTTCCTAATGTCCTAAGTTTCTGAGTGGATCAAATTCGTTGTTGGAAGAAAGCATGTTTGGATGCAACTATGGGAAGTAAAAATATATGAAAAATAAAACACATTTAAAAACTAAAAGAGAAGTAGTAAATGAAAGAATTGCTTGACAGAGGCTGCACAGCATACAAAACCTAAGGCTGCTACTGCCTGGAAGTGCGCAGTATGTACTAAAATATGCCTGAGCCCTATGCAATGATAGACAAAACCACAACACTCAAAAAAGATACCTAACCTCATACCCCCTGCTGCCTATGCTGCTGAGAAAATACAGTGACGGAATAAGGAAGTCTTCAATTATTTATTTGGTTTCAGATAGAGTTCGTAGAATGGTTTAGGTTGGAAGGGATCTCAAAGATCATCCAGTTCCAACCCCCTGCCATAGGCAGGGACACCTCCCACTAGAGCAGGTCACTCAAGACCTCATCCAACCTGGCCTTGAATACCTCTAGGGAGGGAGCAGCCACAACCTCCTTGGGCAACCTGTGCCAGTGTCTCACCACCCTCACTGGAAAGAGCTTCCTCCTAACATCCTGTTTAAATCTCCCCTCTGCCAGTTTAAACCCATTGCTTCTCGTCCTGTCATTACAAGTCTTTCTGAATAGTCCCTCCCCAGCCCTTCTGTAGGCCCTTTTCAGATATTGGAAGGCTACTCCAAGGTGTCCTTGAAGCCTTCTCTTCTCTAAGCTGCAGAGAGCCCCAACTCTTGCAGTCTGTCCTCATAGCAGAGCTGCTCCAGCCCTCTGAACATCTGGACTCACTTCAACAGTTTCATGTCCTTCTTGTGTTGGGGGCTCCAGAACTGCACACAGCTCCTCATCTTTAGGTTTTCCCGTCTTCTAGGATTAGTTCCTCGTCATTTCAAATGTGCATATATACACATACAAAGAAGCATCTTACCCTGAGCATGTTTAACATATATCTTCTGTGTCCATTTCCCAGAAAAGAGTGGAGTAAATGTCACAGCAGTGATTATCAACATGAGAGTTCTTCACCATGAGAGTGGTGAGGCCCTGGAATGGGTTGCCCAGGGAGGTGGTTGGGACCACTTTCCTGGAGGTGTTTAAGGCCAGGCTGGATGAGGCTGTGTCCAGCCTAATCTAGGGTAGGGTGTCCCTGGTCATGGCAGGGGGGTTGGAACTAGATGATCCTTGTGGTTCCTTTCAACCCTGACTGATTCTATGATTAGGAAGCCTTCCTAACTTTGGTGTCACGTCACCTACTGCTCAGAATAAAGCCTGCTATATGTACAGCCTTTACATCTTCTGGGGCCATGTACAGCAGCTAGAATTTTTTTTAGTGCCAGGTAGCACTATCAGAACTGTGCAAGTATTGTTCCTGGGATATTGTTGTGCACTGACCACAAACTGAAGCACTAACTTTACGAGGAACAACTTCAACAGTTTTGGAAGTGGCACTGCTCCAGCAGGACACACCCCGGAGTGCACTACAGCGCTGCCCTTGTAAACTCTTTTACTAATTTCATCATAAATGCTTAGAAATCAGACTTTCTGCAGGTGATAATGAAATATAAAAATCAAGGCAAAACAGATGCGTGATAAATTCCTGGCAATGGCCTAGCTTAAATGAGTTTTAGCAACGATTTCCGGCCACCCCAGCCTGGCTAAATGCTCTGGGTCCCCCCTCCAGTGCACACCACCAGGGTCTTTCACTATGTGCTTTGCCTCTCTCAACACTGCTTTTAAAGTTTCAGTTACCATTACAACATCTAAATGTGGAAAGGTTTAACACTTGATTTGGTTTTGTTCAAGTTAAAACCCACTGCTGCAGTTCATGGTAAAACTTTTTTTTAAAAGCTCCATAAACTTTTTATGCACTTTTCAGCTCAATACCAGCTCATTTTTCTTTGATGACATCAGTGCTGCAGTGATTTTCTGTTGCACTTCAAAAAAAAAAAAAAAAAAAAAAGGGACTAAACTACTGAGAACTTTCAATAGTTCCATAAAATGAGGCCCATGCCCCAAGAGGGCAAAGTAAGTAACATCTCAGCTGTCCTCCCTCCTCACCACCTCTCCATCCATCAAAGGGAAATTACAATTGGCAGAGCTCAAATGATAGATTGTTAACTAAAATCACAGACAAAGTATAAGAGAATCAGACCTACAACACACACAGGGGCCTGTTAACATATCCCTCACAAACTGGAGGTTGCATGGTCTACTTGAAGAGAATAAAACTAGACTTTGTCCCGACGAGCCTGACCTAGCTTTGGAAATTCCCAGTGTGTTTTTGAAGCAGCTGATATTGGACTTCACCCCTACAGACCTGGATTAACTTTGGAAATGGCCACTGCAGCACATAAAGAATGATGAACCTATATTAGCCAGCATACTTTTCCTCAAGGAAGGACCAATTTTATTTGCTTTTCTCTGTGTTGGAGAACAAGAACAAGTCAAATGACTTGCCTGTGCTGGGCTGAGATTTCCTCTGCCCCCACCACTGGGGCTACAGGTGCAGCTAAGCCTCCAGCCACAGAGGGACACACAAAGGCCCACTTAGCACAAAGCACAGGATGGTATCCCCTTTCTAATTCCTGCTGCACAGCCAGCACAATTATAAGCTATGCCCCACACAGGTGGTTTCCCTTGCCTTCAAAGTGACCCTTACATCCTGTTGCACTGCCTGGCTCAAAACCCTGTTCACTTTCTTACCAGTGAGCCTGCCAAGCTTGCAAAGGCATAGGATAAATTTGCCCAAGAATGGCATAAGCCACTTCTATTTGTCATATAAGGAAGTGTATAACCAGATGCTGTGTCTCTACTAAGGCCTGTCTGGTTTGGCTCAGGAGCAGGGCCACAGCCACTTAGGCAAACCACTAAGCCCCTGACCTGTGTGAACCCATAGAAAAGCACAGCAACATCAGGAGCTCAGGCGACTCCTTACCCTGCTGCTTTCTGCCATCCCAGGCAAGACAAAGATCAGGAGCACTGGTGAGGAGTAGGATACATGTTCTAGCTTTGGATATTAAAAGTTGCTACAAGTAAAGCCATAAATAAAATCTATTTCAGCCTGTACTCTGCATTACAAAGTTTATTTGCTACTAAACCCTTGATGACCTGTACATAAGGCAGTCCTGATTCCTCTACTGGTCAGCTACTTGAGATTGACATACAAAATTCATCACACTTTTAATGGCACATGTGATAGCCCAGGAAGGGGTCCCACATGGTTCCCACCCATGGGAGCCTGTTTTTGGCCTGGGGGGGAGAGGAAGGGAGATGTCAGAAGAAACTGAGTTTGTGGGAACATGTCTCCCACATTAACCTCACTCATCCAGTATCAATGTCTATGAATTACAGAAGCTGAAGGAAAGAACAAAGAGGAACTACAGCAAACCTAGTTATTTTAACAATCTGTTTTGCACGGTAATTAATCAGATCAGCCCTCTAAGGGGCTCCAAAGATCCTAAGGTAAACTTAATTCACTGTAATTGAATTAAACACTATTGAGCTAAAAGTTACAATGCCTAGCAAGAAGGATAAAAAACCCCCATCCCTATAAAACTTCTGGACTTTTTTAAGCTAGCAGGGCAGTAACAGTCATGCAGAAGCCAAGCAGCAGAACAAGAAGACAGGGACTGCAGAAATGACAAAAAAAAAAAAAATCACAAAATACCACAAAAAAAAAAAAAAGTTTCTTTTGATCCTTTGGTCTAGGTTTCAACATCTTAAAATCAACCACAGTATTACTTTTGAAGGTAAGTGATACTGCATCCTATGCATTGGATAGAGCTGAGAGTTGGATTCCTTTCTTAATGCAAAAGTCTGAAGTCAGCTCTAAGCTGATGATTGCACTTTCCATCCTTTACAGACAGAACAGAAAAGGTCTGTTTTGAAAAAGGCATTTCATAGCATTTATAATTTTATTGCATTCAATTGTACAACTGCATCAGTACATCCTTCTGTTCATGCCTGCCTACAAAGATCTTCATATATACAGATGTCCTCACCTTGAAACAATTCAGACATTTCTTCATGTGAACATGTGTGGCCTGTGGATTGCCTGTGAACTATTTGTCCTAGATACTGTTTTGATTACTCGTAATTCATATTTCTCCCTCTGCAACACTTGATTAATCACCTCCATCTCTTGTTATTGTTCTTACTCGCTGACTGGATGAACCCCAAAGAACTTTCGTATTCACATGCCTGGGACAAATATTTGTAATCACATAGTTCTGCATGATTGTCTGTTACCATTTCTTTCCTCTGGAACATTCCCTCCATTAAAACCCTACTACTAGGAACACTCAAAGTGAATAAAAAAAAAGCAATGTGAAAAACTAAAAGGCATTCACAGTTCACAATCTTCTTCCTTTTTTCAAACTAACAGCATCAGTTCAGAGAATAGATAAATAAAAAAATAAACCTCCAGAACACTACCTAGAATGCAATTACAACAACACAATTTCTACTATAATATTACATGCAAGTGAGGAAAAAAAAAGTCAAAGCAAACAGGAAGTTTAACTGCCAAACTGGGAAAACAACTTTCCTGGGGAGGTTTCCTTTAAAAAATAAAGCTAAAGCCAGATCTTTGCATACTCTCACCTCTAAAAGTAGATTCTGGCTATTAGTTTTACTAAAATTACTACTGAACTTATACTCAGAAATAAAGGTTCAACGGCTACTTGATCTGTCAGGAGAATGAAAAAAAAAATAAACTCAAAGTGTTCTGAATAAATGGCAATTTAGGAGAAATACAATGTTTCCTTGAATGCTCTTTTGGCTTTGAGCAATAATGCTGCCACAAAAATCTGGTTTGCATCATCTAAATGCTTGAAAAAAGAACACATAATTTAGGGAGGGGGGAAAAAAAAAATGATGGCTGCCACTTAGCCATAAAGAGCAGCACTAGTGTTAGAAATAGCTTTTCTATGATATTTTTGTTCATGTTCTGGGTTTTTTCAGCAGTTGAAGTAATTACCGTGGTTTGTGAGGGCAGTGTTTAGTGCTATTACCCTTTAAACACGGTACACAAACACTGAGCCTGACTCCAGGAAGGTTGAATGCAGCCACAAGCTCAGCTGTAGCCACATCCTTGCCTTCAACCCACCAAGGATCCCCAGTGATTTCACCAGAACTAAAGGCTGTGCTCCAGAAAAGGTGTGTTGCCTTTGATCCAATTTCTTGTCTGTTTGAAAGAAGCATCCTTTTTATACTTTCTATAATAATTTTATGCACAATACTTTCATTTGAAAGGCACAAGTGGAGTGATCCACTTCAGTGTCACAGACTGGATACTCTTTCCCATTCTTAAGACATGGTGCCCACTGCCAAGCCTAACTGTGCTCTGTGAACTGCACATTTCTATATCCAGGAAGATCCTTTACAAACCTGAGAAGTTTCTTTGAACAAAGATGTCCCTCTATAGCATGAGCTGGATTTCTGAAATGCTATCACTGGTAGAGCAGGTACTGATGATGACAGAGAGGGCACAGGCAGAGCTGAAGGTCAGGACGCATTAGATAAGGCTTTTGCAACATCAGTATTTGAGGAATTAGCTTGTACAAGCCCACGCACTGCAGTGACCCCTTAGGGTCTACATTTGAAACAGCTCCTAACAGCCAGCTAGGAGGTTTGAAGAAGCTCCAGATCCCAATGTGACCCCCTAAGCTTGCACACATGATCCTGTCAGCTATAGATGGACCCAGCCTTTCTGCTGGGGGAAGGCAGCGCTCAGCAGCTCTGCACTGATCAATCTCCTCTCCAGCCAGCAGAAGGCCACTAGAGAGTGCAGGAAGATGCACACTGCTTCAGCCTCTTTTTGTCGGCACAAAACTTGATGTAACACTGGCATATAATCTACAATTAATTCAGATGCCTGTAGACAATATGCAAATACTCGGCTGAATACCAGCTCATTTGTCTGCTTTCATGCAGCCTTATTTTGTAATAATTTTCTAGGAAGGTGCCTTTGGGAACTGATTTTTTAAACTTCCTTCCAAGGCTCAGAGGGACTGTGCGGTATTGAACCCTGAACCAGATGAAGAAGCCTGGAAATGGCCTTTACAACCTGAATGGCAGGCAGGATACAAGCAAAGCAGGGGCTTCTGCAGCTCCAGTGTAACACAAATCACTTCCTACAGAAATTAGTGATAATAGCAGGTTTATCATATGAGTCCTCCACTGTGTTTTTAATTCTTGCTGGGGAAAAAAAAACAAAAACCCCCAAACAAACAGAAAAAAACTCAGTCAACCACACCAAAACAAAAGAAAAAAGCAATTTTTTTTTTTTTCCATAGAATCACAGAATCAGTCAGGGTTGGAAGGGACCACAAGAATCAGCCAGTTCCAATCCCCCTGACATAGACAGGGACACCCTACACTAGATTAGGCTGCCCACAGCCTCATCCAGCCTGGCCTTATACAACTCCAGGCATGTGGCTTCACCTCCCTGGGCAACCCATTCCAGGCTCTCACCAATCTCCTGGTGAAGAGCTTCCTCTTCATGTCCAGTCTGAATCTCCCCATTTCCAGTTTTCCTCCATTCCCCCTAGTCCTGTCACCACCTGATATCCTAAATGACCCTCTCCAGCTTTTTTGTAGCCCCCCCTTCAGATACTGGAAGGCCACCCTGTGAAGGTGCCAGAACACTGCAACAGGTTGCCATGGGGGGTTGTGGAGCCTCCCCTTCTACAGCTAATCAAAACCCGCCTGGATGTGTTCCTGTGTGGTCTGGTATAGGTGATCCTGCTCTGCAGCAGGGTTGGAATGGATGATTTTTAGAGGTCCCCTCCAGTCCCTGACATTCTGTGATTTAACCCAACCAACCAACAAAACCCCAACCGTAGTTACTAGTAAGGACAGTGCACCCTCAAAGTAAGAAAGCACCACCCTGCATTTAGCATTAGGTCTTGGGAACGGGAGTTTAGCAACACTTGGTGCTGCTCTGATTACAAAGCTGGTTGGTATTGCCTCCCACTTGCAGCACTCCCATCAGCTGACTGTCAATACATCAGTCTGCACAGCTCAGAAACCCCAAACGCTCTTTATCAGCCGCCTGCCTGATGCACTTTAACACTTCGGTGTGGAATCGGCCAAGACTGCAATGTAACACCATGGGACAAACTTTTAAATGCAAAGGAGGGGGGGGGAATAAAAAAAGAAAAAAAAAATTACCTTTCCAATCGGTGGTTTGAGTGCCCCTCAACTGGCTCTGCGCAAAGGGTGTGTCTGCCTAATTGGGCTAATTACAAGGAACATATTGAGCACCCCACATTCCTCAGCCCAGACAATAGGTAAGTGGCACACCTAATCCCTTTAAATAGGAGGCCTGGTGTTTCCTGCAAATCTGTTTATGCTGTTTGGCAAATGTGAATTAGTATTTGCTAGCATAAATGCCCTGCTGTGCAGACCTTTGTTAACTTCAGGCTACTTCCTTGTTCCCTTAATGCTGTTAAATGAGTCAATCTGGCCTTAATACGTTTCAGTGCCGTGTCCACTACTTATCTGTCAAGACTTTTGTTTTCTAATGTGTCCTCGTAAAAAATAGGTGTAAGGGGTTCTTCCTTGTGACAACAATTTGTTCAATAATTACAGGTTCAGCTAAAAAAAAAAAAAAAACCACCCCAAGATGCTCTGTGGAAAATCAAATACCCAGGTGGAGGGTGGATGGAGGAGAGATAAAGACAACCTCAAGGTATCTAAAAAAAAAAAAAAAAAGGGAAAAAAAAATGTATGCCTGGTGTAAGAAGCCTATAAGCCTTTTAGCATTCTCATAATTACAGAAAATTAATTAATGGCTATGCATTTTACAGAGCCTGTTAGAGGTCTAAAGGGATATTGCATCAGGGAAAAGATTAATTTGTGTAGGCTTTGTGTGGTTCTCCGGCTCACGAAATGATCGAAACCAATGATATTTGGGATTAAGGAAAAAAAAAAACTATTGACTATTGACTCCTCTGTGTCCAAAGTATGGAAGATAAGGTTTGTGTTCCAAATAGCTTAGAAAACAAACATGGTTACGAAGTAACAAATTATCCTTGTATCATTAGCTCCATTATCTCTAACTTAAGAAAAAGAAAAAAATTATGGCTCCTGAATGCCAGGCAAAAAGCCACTGAAGACCTTAGTGAACTTTTCAATTAACTTTTCAAGCATTAGCAGCCTGCCATGCAAATGAGCACTTGTATCATATATGCACACACAGATTTGTCCAAGGCACAAGGGGATGACCTGCAGTGGCTTTCTGCAACCTCTCCAACTTACCTTCTGACCATGTTACCCCTTGCTCGCTGCCTTGACAGGAAAACAATTCTGTCAAACCCAACTGCAAGGTTCAGCAAGATGGAGAGACAACCACTAGCCTGGGCTTACCTCAGCTCTGCAGCTGCAATAAATAGGCACCCTCCCTGCAACTCAGAGAGCCTTTCCCCCCCTCCACCCTCCTTTTGGCCAGTGGAGCAAGCCATCCTCATCACCAGAAGTTGCCTGTCACTTTAAGAACTGAAACAGAAAAAAACCCTGTACCATTTTTTTTACACTTTTGTTATTTCTTTTCACCCCATTCTAACTCCTTCCCCCTGGGAGTTAGCCCTCCACCAAAAGTTTCTTTCAGTAAATCACCAGCTCTCTCTATTAAGCTTACCCACCCCTGCCTGGCCATAACACTGCTTTCTTTGTACTTGCCTGGTGAACTGACCAGCGACACAGCACAATAGCTACAATTACTAAATTACACTGCCTGTCACTACCTTTTGTATCACACCTCTAACAGGTGTCATTACTAGGACAGGCAAATTGTAATCATCATTTCACTGCCCCCCCAGAGCCTTAATAATGCATTTATTATTATTATTATTTTATTTTACATAGTATATATGTGAATAGCGCACGGAGCTCCAGTGGTTGGTAAATGCACAGGACTGGAAGATTGGACTGTGAGGACTGCAGGCACGAAGAGCAGCATTAGAGGACAACAAAAGCAAATGCTGCCACAGCCCTGGCACCGTGAATACATCCACATAGAGAGAGACATTAAAATAGTAATACTAACGAATGTGGTTACAGAAAACAAACTGGTTTGGAAAAGATGCACACGAGGCATTTCTGAGCTGAGGCTGTTCCCCTGCCCTTACCTCACCCAGCTGTACCTCAGCACTGCATCACAACCAGGACATACTCTTCTGAGATCCATTGCAAAACCCAAATGGGTAAGGAAAGCGTAAGGGCATTGTGGGTTATAGATTCCATGAATGCAGTAAATTAAAGGGGGTTTGGCGAATAATTGCTATAAAAACATAATTAAATCCTGATTAGGTGATTCACATGTAGAATCTAAATTTAAGCAAGGTTTAACTAAACTAATAAGAACTTACTTACATAGGCCAATGCAAGCTGCCATAACCTTTTCAAAGTGATAAACTTCCAACCTGGCTTAATCTATTCTATTCCATTCCATTCCATTCCATTCCATTCCATTCCATTCCATTCCATTCCATTCCATTCTAAATACAGAATCACAGAATTGTCAGGGTTGGAAGTGACCTCAAAGATCATCCAGTTCCAAACCCCCTGCCATAGGCAGGGACACCTCACACTAAATCAGGTTGCTCAGAGCCCCGTCCAGCCTGGCCTTAAAAACTTCCAGGGATGAGGCTTCCACTACCTCCCTGGGCAACCTGTTCCAGGGTCTCACCACCCTCATGGTGAAGTTCTTCCTAATTTCCCATTTGAATCTACCCACTTCTTGCTTTGTTCCATTCCCTCTAGTCCTATCACTACTTAAACATCCCAAATACAGCAGCACATCACTGTCTGCTGTTTTCTGGGGCCTTACCCATTACTGTGTTATTCCAGTTGCAATCCAGCAGAAATCCACTGATGTTACTGACTGGTATAAAGCCACATAATAGCAAACAGGTTCCTAGAACCCAACCTGATAATGAAGACATTGACAGCCCTATCAACATGCTTCAAATATCCTCAGTGCAATGCACAGACAGAAATAGAAGGCACAAAACTTCACACACAGGCAATGTAATACCTGGAGTCACAGAAACTGAAGCTGTGCCAGCTGCCCTTAGCTGAGAATCTCGCCTCTTTAATTCACACCGCCAAGAAGCTCTGGATAAGCAGAAAGGAACTGCAATGAGTCCTGCTAGTTAAATCCGTTTTCTTTTTGCTTCATTTATAAATGGAAACCCAAAGTTAAGCCCTTTTCAGCTTTACAAGGTACTGTAACGACACAGCTGAGAGAAACACAAGAAGAGAGGTGGGCTGAGAAATCTCATGACAATTCAGTGCTAGTTTAGATGTTCATACAGATACAAATGATGGTTCTTGTCTTTCTTAAATGCCATATATCAGCGTTGAAGTAAATTCTGGCCTGTTAAAGACCTGGCATGTAATTTCCATGAAGACAGGTAGTGATAAAACTGGAGAAGGTCCAGTGGAGGGCTGCAAGGATGATTAGGTGACTGAAGCGCATGTCTTATGGGGACCTGGGGCTTTTTAGTCTGGAGAACATTAGACTGAGAGGAGATTTAATCAATATTTCTAAATATCTGAGTGCTGGAGGTCAGGGGTGGGGGGGTTAAGACACAGCTCTGCTTGCTTGCTCCCTGTGATAGGACAAGGAGCAATGAGTGTAAGCTGAAGCACAGGAGGTTCCACCTCAACACAAGAGGGAACTTCTTGACTGTAAGGGTCAGAGAGCACTGGAACACGTTCACCGGAGAGATTGTGGAGTCTCCTTCTCTGGAGACTTTCAAGGCCCTTCTGGATGTGTTCCTCTGTGACCTGAGCTATATTATATGGTCCTGCCCTGGCAAGGGAGTTGGACCCGATCTCTTTGGGTCCCTTCCAACCGCTGACATCCTGTGACCCTGTAAACCAGACAGAGCTTTTCATACTTTCTTGCCAGTCAAGCAATGTTGCACGTGTCCGAAGACAGCAAGCTGAAGTAGATGGAAGCACTCTGACCCAGAACAGATACCTCACATTTACACACCTGTAAATAATAGAGCTGGGTTTTTTTTGCTGTTATGGCTAAAATCCAGGGGGAAAAAAATATTGTTTGTGTGGCTGAAAACCAGACAATAATGTCATCTCTTTAGTAGCTGCACCATTTTTACAACAAGACAGTCTCAGAAATCCTAGGCTGTGGAACAACTGAATAATGAAGTCCTGTAAAAATGTAGGCTGGTGAGACAAGGCACTGGCTGAAATCAGCTGACCTCATCTCAGCCCTTGACTTTGAACAGCAATGGACAGACAAAGAAAAACAATAAATTAATAAAGGGGAAAAAAAATACTTCTCATACACTGCATTGGAAGGGGTAGAACAGATCTTCTCCAGCACTATCTTTGTCAGCCTGTTCTCTATAGTCAACTTCCCCAAGTGAATTGGCCCTTCTGACCAGGGCAAATGTAACTTCCATGACAATTTCTTGGCAACAATTAGACCATCATTTCCGGCCCTACAACACCCATTGGAATTGCTACAGCTAAGTGCAGGAATGCTACTAAACAGCTGGATTTTTACTACAAGCTTGGCATCTCCTAATATAGCTGCTTCTTAATGTGACAAAAAATTAGATGCAGTTGAAAAGAGATACGTTTTGCCATCACTCCATTCTTCCTCTCCTTGCACACAGCACTTAATTAGATTTCCAAACAGGACATGCTTCAGGATGCTCCTGCTTCAGAATAGAATAGATCCCTTGAGCTCACAGCATGCAGCATAGATGTCAATCTTTCATCTGAGTGCAAAAAAAAAAAAAAATTGGATCCCAAAATTTTTTTTTCTGCCAGTACACAACGGTAACACATCAAAAAGTAGGTGAACTATTTGTTGCCTTCTAGGCCACTTTCCATTTTAAAACTCTCACATCACCATAAAACCATACCAAAAGCTATCAAGGATCAGCACTATCCATAGGCAGGACACAAAATCACTCCACCTGAGACATAGAGCTGCAGTCATTTGACCAGTTTCATGACCACAGTATGGAACTGTTGGAAAGAGTCCAGAGGAGGGCCATGAAGATGATCAGAGGGCTGCAGCAACTCTACTATGAGGAAATGCTGCAAGAGTTGGGGCTTTTCAGCCTGGAGAAGAGAAGGCTTCCAGGAGACCTTATAGTAGCCTCCCAGTATCTGAAGGGGGCCTGCAGGAGGGCTGGGGAGGGACTATTCACAAAGTCTAGTAATGACAGGATGAGAGGTAATAGGTTTAAAGTGGCAGAGGGGAGATTTAAATGGGATGTTAGGAGAAAGTTCTTCACAGTGAGGGTGGTGAAACACTGGCACAGG
This sequence comes from Psilopogon haemacephalus, assembly GCA_013396835.1. Classification (NCBI taxonomy): domain Eukaryota; kingdom Metazoa; phylum Chordata; class Aves; order Piciformes; family Megalaimidae; genus Psilopogon; species Psilopogon haemacephalus. The sequence continues at coordinate 296,526 of VWZI01022770.1, forward strand.
TTGCCCAGGGAGGTTGTGGGTCCTCTGTCCCTGGAGGTGTTCAAGGCCAGGCTGAATGAGGCCTTGGGCAACCTGTTGTAGTGGGAGGTGTCTCTGCCTATGGCAGGAGGGTGGGACTGGCTGATCTTTGAGGTCTCTTCCAACCTAAACCATTCTATGATTCTATGATCTGTGGCAGCAGAACGAGGATGGAAAAAGTAGGAAAAAGATGAGGGTTTTACCCTCTTTAGTCTACACTAGCAGCTGCAATGAAGATGTCAGTGTCATCAGCATGAGAGAGAAGCAGCAAACTGAGGTTACCACTCCTGGTACCAACTTTTATAGTTGGCAGAAGTTTTTGTAGCACTTGTAAATATGACTTACTCCTCTGCTGCTCTCAGCTGTGGGAATTGCATATTTAGGAGAGGGAAAACATAAAACATGGCTGCTCAGGAGACCTTATCTTGCTCCTGATCCTTTACCACATTTTCTACAGATACACAAAGAAAGTAAACCAGAGCTGGTATGACACACTGTGATAACTTGGCAGACGCAAAACATAAAAGCAACACAGAAGCTGCCTCATGGTGTCTTGCATAATCTTTGTGAATCACCTGTGAATCACGCTCCACTGAAACACAAAACCAAACTGAACTGAAAGTGCCTTACCTCTCCTCTCCGTATTTTTAAAAAGGGTGTTGAATAATTGAAGAGTACAGAGAAAGGCCACAGAAAAGATTTACAAATTGGGGACAAAGAATTTTTTTTTTTTTTTCAACAAGGGATTTAAGGAATTTGATTATCATAATAAAACTGAAAAGATGTTTAGTTATATTCCTAAATACAACTTCCCAGTTGCTAACGCAATCTCCAGTCCATCAGGAAAGGGAATACAATGAATTTAGGACTGAAACTTGCTGCCAGGCAAACTCGGATTGCAAATAGGATCTCCAACTCCTTTAAATGCAGACTGATTCACTAGTGGAATGATTACTAAGGTAGGAGGTGACTTCCCCCATCTCTTGATATCCTCAGGTCAGTGGTGGGATTTTTTCTAGACATTTTCATGCATACAACTTCTTGAATTAAATGCTGAAATAATTAGCTGAGATTCACTGACTTTCTTTTATAGAGTAGGGGACATGACAACTTAACAGCCCTCTCTTCTCAGAATCTATGAATTTATGAACTGTGGCAATGTCTAATCATTTTCCTCCATCAGGTAGGACAGCAGTTTCTCTCCCTACTTCAGAGATAAGCTTAAACACAGACTTCTCAAACCGCTCTCCCTCTCTAGGGCACATCCAAGACAGTGACCACAGAAAAATTTTGAGCAGATAATGATGAACCTGAATCTTCAGAGTGCAAAGCCAACAGTTTCAGTAAGGCCCTTATAAAAGAGCATGTAAATGTGAAGAAATCTGGAACAAGAGATTAAGCGGGTGCAGAGCAGTGCAAGCGAGGCTCTTCATTTGCAGGTCCTGAAATTGAATTTTGAAGGAAGAAATGAGACCATTTGCTATGTAAATCCCTGTGCAGCATACAGGCAGCACTGCACTGTTAAAAAACCAAAACCCTCACAATAAAACACTTCAATAAATATCCTATTAAACTCTCACTGGACTTGCACATTTATCTGAATGTGCAATCATTTGCCTAAATAAAAGAAAAAAAATGAAAAACTTCTTTCCATGAGTTTCTGATGATTTGGAGAGTAAACATGTAATTTTGACTTCTCCTATTTCACCTGAGCCTGGGCTGATCAGTTTTGTTCTAGCCTCCTGATTAATTACTTTAAACTTTTATCTGTCATCTGAATTAAGTGAGGTTTTCAATAGTGGAATCTCTTTTTGAAGAAAAAAAAAAAAAGACATGTTCTAGGAAGATTTCTTTCTTGCAAGGACACAGTCAAATATATTCAGTTTTTGGTACAAGATCCACATGACTGAAACAACGTTCTTCAAATTTCTACCATCCTTAACTCTCCCTTTTATTTTCCTTTTCCTTTGCTGTGGTACCATTGTTGGTTTTGCATCATCTCAACATAACCTTCAAGGTTTTTTTACCAGGCGAGGTCTAAAATCTTGTAGATCACAGAACAAATCTGGTTGGAAGACACCTCAAAGATCATTCAGTTCAACCCTCCTTTCTAAGATAAGAACAAAATACAGACCCTCCTGTCAACTGGTACATAAAGCTTCTGTCCTGCCTTGAATCAACTTTTGCATTGATTACTCTCAGTCTCTTCCCTGGCCTTAACAAAACATTCTTTTTTCTAGCAGGTGGTTTGGGCTACTTTTCCTCTCTTTGCAATGCTTTCCTGTACATCCTTCACTCCTGCCTTCAGTGTCCATTTCCTTCCCACATCAAATTTCATGCTCACTATCAAAGCCAAGGCAACTGCTCTTTATCAATTTTTATTCAGTGTATCAGTCAACATCTTGGCAAGTGTGTATGACCAGCCCAATAGACCAACTTTTCATCAGTCAGGTCTGCAAGCAGACACCCCTTCTCCCTCTCTGTCACAGCTCATCACAGTTGGGAGAGTTTTCAGACCCACCTACAAGTACCTTTCTATTACCTTTACAAACATAATTTCTCCCTATGAACTTCCTTGATCTCTTTATGGATACAAGGTTTGTGAGAAAGAAAAACAGCCCCAAACTTATCACTTGAAGGCCACAGATGCATCAAGATCCTGTCCAGGATGCTAGTTCTCATTGCTCTTCTTCTTGTTTATCCTCACCCATCTTTCCCTGTCTGATGGCTAGCTTTTGGGAATAGGAAGTACTCTTAACCCCCCACATTTCTACAGCAAATAATACAAGAGTCTTCATCCAAGACAAGGATCATTAGTGCTATGGTAATAGAAGTTGCAAGGTAATATATAGTAAGAATAACTACAAGGGCAGAGATCTGCTGAACTACATTACATATACATATGAGTTGCAGATACTGCAGATTTCCTAGCCACAGCTGTACTGCCATAAAATAAACCTTGCCCCATGCCACTGCATCATTTATACACCATGCCTTTAGTATACCAGAAAACAAGGAAGAGTTTCTGATTTCTTTGTAATTATTTTATATTTACAAGGTAGCTATGCTTCAAACTTAATGACTCTCTGGCTCTTTCCACTGTAATTTCTGCTGTGCTTTTTACTGACCACAGACATATGTCTCCTAACAAAATTAAGTGCATACACATTTCAACGACAGCACATTTTCAGAATGCATCATTATACCTTGGTAATGAAAACCTGAGGCATCACTACAGATGAATTTATTTAATACGGTAGGACCCTGATAGAGGAACATTGAAGTAAAACTGTATCACATTATTATAACATTTGAAATTAATATTAAAGAGTTTTGAAAAATGACCACATAGAAACATATCCTGCTTCATCAGAAGTGATCTTTGTAGGATGAGCAGAATTTGTCATTCAGGGAAGTTAGACCTTGAATCTTTAATCATGAGAGAAAGAAGAACTGGCCACAATAATACAAACCAGGATTTCGAAGATGCAAATCATGATTTGAGATCCCCTGTATTCCCCCCACATAAAGCTATTTTCTCCACAAAGGTTCATAAACAGAACACACACACACACAGAGCCACATGGCCACATGCAAAACCACTTACAATGACAACAGCCAGGAAAAACAGAGGCTATCTGCATAAAACAAACAGGCACTTAAAAATAAAACACGTTTCTAAACAGAAGGCTTTCTGAAACAAACACAGCATCTTCAACATAGACTCACATTTTAGAGCTTATATTTTCCATATATTGTGTTAAAAAAAAAATAAAAATCAAAAGACTAAGTATCTCATATTGAAAGACAACAACCTGCAGGAAACTAAAAATACCAAATGGGCTGCTCAGAGATCTTGCCTCCCCCCTTCCCCTAATATTAAATGTCCTTAGTGTTTATGCAAATATATTGCTAATGTGTATTACAAATTAAGCAGGACAGAATAATCTTTTGCCTGGTCTTACAGGACATTTTACATCTTCAATTAGACGAGCAGCAACAATATTCACTTTGAGTTCTAAAATCCCTTTCACAGAAAGAGAGGTTAATTGGTTGATCTTACAGTATGGATAAAATCCAATACCTAAATTAAAAGGATATGCGCATGTGTCTATGTCTGTATGTATATATACAAACATATACATATATATTAAAAAAGTATCTTTATAGTTTGTGAAAAAGTTAATTAATGGATGCCATTTTGAAATTAAGTTTAAATCTTGTTCTGCTTGAATATTACTAACAGTACATTTTTAACTCTTACTCAAAACCATTCAGATGCCTTCATGCCTNTAATAGAAAATTGATACGCATGTCAAAAGAATAAATAACTGTTATAAACACTGTATTTTAAAAACTAACCACACATATTTATAGTTAGGGGGGGAAAAAAAAAATCTAAAAGGGTCAAACTTACAAGACACTAACTAATACTACAAGTAGGTACTTAGAAACATCCTGCATTTTCCCCAAATTCCATTATGGTAACAAATGTAAAAAGATGCTGATATTCAGCTCTGTTAAGTACATCTTTAGTTCCACCCATTACACAACATCAAGTAAGAAAACAGTTTTTATCTGACTGGTGGCTCAATGGCGCAGCCTATGTGTGCAACAGTAGAACACAAGAAGTTTATAAATTCGAGTGCCTCAGGTTTTGTTGCGTTTAGATAAGTAAATGGACCTTAAAAAAAAAAAAAGTGATAAGCTGCATAAATGAAAGGCTATTTTAATACAATATGTATGCTTACAGATCTAAATTCGTGAGATTATTCATATCGTAAACCATGACATTCACAAGATCCAGTGTACAATTAATAAGTAAGTGTCATTTATTTGGATGTTTTGCCTGTAAGACTGCATCTCAAACAATGATTCCCACTCATCCTTTGTTAAAAAGATGCTGCAGAAAGCAAATACAAATACAAAAATATTATTTTGCCTCATAACCTTTAAAATGCACGTTTGGGTGCATTAATATTGCTTGCTTTATATTCTTTTCAAAGACAAAATACCTTAGTTTTATGCTTTTGTTTTCAAAGTGATAAATTCAATGTAAAGTATTCTACAAATCTGGTCTAGGTAACAAGTTAA
>VWZI01022770.1:307661-330161 GCA_013396835.1 Psilopogon haemacephalus
CACCCCCCCCCACCCCCCTCCTTCTAGAAGTCTTTGCTTTCTAGTAAAGCTGCAACCACAATGTTCACTCTCTTAATGCCACCATAAAAAATCAAAACACTTTAAAACAAATTGATGTCCCCTTTAATATAGTCATCACATCATCACAGTAGCTTTGCACCCTGCTTGGTGACAACCAGGGGGATGCATACCACACATCTCTCTCTTGCTTGCTCTCTCGTTTGTGTTTTTTTCCTTTTTTTTTCTTTTTTTTTTGCCCAGGCATTGAAGTGGGCAACAAAGAAGGAGAGAAAGACTGGGAGAGACACTCAATTGAGATATTGGCACCTTTGATTGACAAGATCTAATCAGCTTATCTCCGCACTAATAAAGTTGATGGCCTGTGGAGCCGGTCTCTGTCCAGCTTCAAGTGAACTTTCAGTAGCCAAAGCCTCAAGGGCCACGACTAAGACTGAGCTTATCTAAACTGATTTAAATCAATTCCTAATGGGCTATTTCAATTTGATCAATTTGAAAGGATGGAAACCTGTAACCACTTGACTCAACTGTCTTGACTCATGCTGGCATGACTGGAGATTTGGTCAGAGCCACAAGCTATTTATCTACAATGAAACAATGAGCTACAACTGATAGACTTCTGAAATGATTTGACCCTCTTTAAGGTGCTGTTTGGTTTATTCCAGATGGGGTGTTTTACAGAGCTGCTTCTCTTGTACGTTCACTCCATAAAACATTTTGGAGCATGCAAGCAGTGCGTGTTGCATGCACAGTTCCCTTTGCCATAAATAGAGACTGAACTGCCCTGCTCTCTAAAAAAACCTATGATAGCAACTCTTGAGCAATTTGATTTGTTTCTCCAGAGCAACAATAACCTTTATGTGTTCTGAGATGTTGCCTGTCCCACTGAAGATAGGATGACAATGGACATGATGATAGGAATGATTACAGCGGTCAGACAGGTTTCATTCATTATGAGCAGAATTACACAATTCAACTTCTGAAATTCTTGAAATTCATTTTGCAAAGCTCAATGCACTTCCAAAACTTCAGAACATCTAAAGCAAACATATATGGCTACATGTATTACATTATACTGTGGAAAAAAAATGCTACCTCAATCTGGGTAAAATGCTGCTTTTAAGAATGAAAACCATCTCCTAGCATCAAAGTACATCTACATAAAATAATTTCTGAATTAAGAACTCTGTTATTTATATAATCAAAGTAGTATCTTTAGGAAATACTAAAAAAACACAGAAGCATCTTAAGAGGAGTGCACTTGCTTATATGCACTTTACAGATTTGCCCAAGCATGAGCACCGAAATCAGGTATCAGTAAAGTATTTTTCAGTCAATAGCACACATGAGCACCTTAGGAATGTCTTGTATTTAATAGAGGTAATTTAAGCACTTTCAAAAGGAAGAGGTTTTTTTTGGTACTAATGCTAGATTACAAAAAAAACCCTGAGCAATATTTTCATTCAGATTGTGGTTTTCAAGCTGTAATTGCTTTATACAAAATCCACTCTACTGTTATCACTCAATATCATCTTCACTGCTGTACATCTGAAGATAATTTTGCAATAAAACTTAATTGATAGAGCTTATTTTTCACTAATCTCCTAATATAGAAAAAATGAAAAAGTACTAACAGTATGTATTATAAGCTGTGACCCTCACAGTGCAGCATATTTCTGGTTTATCAAGCTAAAATAGATCCATTTTATGGCATCAAATATTTTCTATACTTTAATAACGTAGATACTTTTTCCCAAAATAGGAAGCAAATGGAAAATTCCCTTAATAAAGCAAATTGTGGAGAGTAAAAGCAATTCAATGAAGAGGCTAAGCAGAACATCTCATCTCAGAATACTTGCTGGTGCCCCACTGACCATAAGTGCAAAATCTCAAAACGTTTCAATTATGGAAATCAGACTCTGTTGTTGGTGACATCTACTGAGAAGTTAAATTCAGTGATTGTATAGGTTTAAGCAAAACTCCATAGCACATGGGTAGGATTCCTAGCAAGATTTTTTTTTAAATTAAAACGTTGTGGATTACATTATACTCCCTTCTCTTTTTGGGTAAATTAGGGCTAGAATCAGTCCTAAGAGTTTCTCATCAATTAAGTAAACAGTTCTAGTGATTAGAAAGAATATTAAAACAAGGGGGGAAAAGCATTAAAAGATCAGAATCACAGAAGCATTCAGGTTGGAAAAGACCCTCAGGATCACCAAGTCCAACTGATAACCCTACTTTACAAGGTGCACCCTAAACCATAACCCCAAGCACCACATCCAAATGACTTTTAAACACATTGAGGGTAAGTGACTCAACTACCTCCCTGGGCAGCCCATTCCAATGCTTGACCATTCTTTCTGTGATTTTTTTTTTTTTTCCTAATGCCCAGTCTGAACATAACCAGTCTCAGCTTGAAGCCATTCCCTCTTATTCTATCACTAATTACCTGTGAGAAGAGACAGCACCACAATGTCCTTTCAAGCAGCTGTAGACAGCGATGAGGTCTCCCACCTCAGCCTCCTCTTTTTCAAACTATACAGCCCCAGCTCCTTCAGTCACTAGCAGAGGACTAGGAGTTTGAATTCATAAGGCTTTTTCTTGAACTCCAGTACACCCTATAAGACAATGCTTTCAGAGAAGAGAATTCACCAGGAGCCAGACAGCCATTAAGGCACCCTCAGAACTGTCACCAGCACCACCTTCTGTAATCCTGGGACCTCAAGTCATGTTGAGACCCAGCTACTGTATCAGAGTACTCCTGAGCAGACTAGATGACTTTGAGGTTGAAAAATAAGTGGTCTGCAGAGTCAAGCAGCCACATTTGGCTCAGAGTGAAGAATTTGTCTGGTTGCCCCAGATTTTGTTTCCAGTTCTGCTACTACAGTTCTGATAGACCATGGACAAATTGGCACTGAATACTTGGATGCTGCTCTGTGTGGGCTGAAAGGAAGTAATTCTAATCTCTAAAACTGGCATGATCTCTCTATTCCTCCAGTGTGACTATCAACATTCCATTCTCCCCAATACACCACATTCCCATGCACTCCTGTTTTGGTCACTGGGAGAAGGATCCAAACTTATTGGTTACTCAAAGATGACTCAAAACAGCAAAGAAAAGCAGAGAAATTGATCTATGATTTGATATGTCTGTATAGGCTTACAGATAGTGCCCTTCCTGACCATTCAGGACTTCACAGAACCACAGAATCAGTCAGGTTGAAAAAGACCCTCAGGATCACCAAGTCCAACTGACAACCCTACTCTACAAGAGTGAACTTCAGTAGGACAGAAATTATATTTTGTAGTCATCACAAATATCTTCCCATACCTGCACTAGTCTCACTTATCTGAACCTCAGAGTCTAACCTAGAATGGTGCTGCTTTTGGCTTTTTGGTGGTTTTGGGCTTATAGATTTCTTGGAATTATTTTGTTGGCTTTGGGTTTTGTTTTTTTTTTTAATTGTTTTTTTTTCTTGTTTTTATTTAACCTCATTATGTTTTGGTCTGCCCATCCACTGATTGACTATAGTATTATTGACTCTGTCTCTCAAGAGGATAACACAGATAAACAAATGAAGTTTTGGGAGCTCACGATATTAAAGGCCAATATCATATAGCCATCAAAGTGAAAAAAAAAAAAAAAAAAGAGCCCTGCAACCACTTCAGTTATTTGAAAAAAATTAAACTATTGCCTTACTTTTGCATTTGAATACTTCTCGTGCTGTCATCTAATGAAGGAAAAAGACTTTTAAACATAGCAATCATTTTGCCAAGATCACTGCAGATCTATCAGACATAATTAATGACTGTAAGAGGCTGACAGAGTTGTGCTTTGTCTTCTGTGAATGAAAACACTACTCTCCAGACCAGATAAGAATCAGCCTCTTTTGGCAGTCAGATCATAACAAGGCCAAAATAATATTAAATCATTTATGAGTTTTTTTAAGTTTAAATATCAAAGTGATATATAAGCAGAAGTACTGTTATGACATTTGAATTGCAGCAATAGGCAATTTTTAGGCCTTTCAAACTACGCAGAACTTGACATTTCGGTGTTAATATACAAAACAACACCTCTCCACCAATACTTTGTCATTTAAAACTTCTTTTTCCTTTTGTTACATAGTCACAGAATTATATTTCAGCCTTTTGCAGAGCGGATTCTTGCCTAGAAAGCTGTCATACTCATGCAAAAAGGAAAAAATCTACTGTATGCTAATTATGATTTTCACAGTGATCACTTTCAGTCTTCTGGTTTCTAGTAGTTGGTCTTTCATCCCTCTTATTACTCTTCATGTTGATTTTTTTTGGTAGAACCTCTATGCTATGTTTTGATAAAGCACACCAGAGAAAACAAAATTAAATGGATTACCTAAAGAAACAAGGGAAAGCAACACAGGTGATACACAACTGTTCAGGGTATTATTTCCATGAGATACAGGAAATAACACATAGTGCTCATCAGTTATTCTATAATGCATAATGCCTGTCTCCCCAACCTTCTAACAGCTGGGACTGGGATGTTTTGACACAATGATCTCTAGGTGCAAATACTGAAGGCGTTAAAATATAGATATAAATAGGTGATAATGAAGAACAAAATGTGAACCATTTTCTGGCAGTCATAGTTTGCAAATTAACGGGCTGCTATTGATTTTTCTTTGAGGTCAATAACAGCATTTATCGATCTGAGCGGTTAATACTCACAGAGATCAATAATATATCTCAGGGGTCAACAAATCTAGATACTGACTTCCATTTCCTGCCCATATATAAATATTACATAGGCAAAATTGGGCAAAGTTAATCTTTGGAGATAAGAAAGCATTGTATTTGACAAGATACAAAAAACTCCAAAACGTTAAAAGTTAAGAACAGAGTCTACTTGGATCATTTTCAAACACTTACATTAACCTAGAACTACTGGCTTCATGAACTGTGCCTTCAGTTCTGAACTTGGTGTCTTCCAAGTAAACAATGCTCATTCACGGTGTTACTTCCCAACATGAAAAATGAACCCATTCTAGAGGCTACTCAATATCAAGGAGACATTAAGATGTTTTACCAAGGTAAAATAAAGCTCATAAGGAAAGAGGTAGACAAGTTATGGACCACCTGTTTTTTCTTATGCCTCGTTCTTTCACAGAATCACAGAAGCATCCAGGTTGGAAAAGCCCCTCAGGATCACCAAGTCCAACCTAGAACCCTACTCTACAACATTCACCTTAAGCCATATCCCTAAGCATCACATCCAAACTAACCTTAAACACATTCAGGGTTGGTGACTCCACCACCTCCCTGGGCAGCTCATTCCAGTGCCTGACCACTCTCTCCATGAAAAACTTTTTCTTAATGCCCAATCTAAACCTCCTCAGTCTCAGCTTGAGGATATTCTCTCTTGTTCTGTCTCCAATTACCTGTGAGAAGAGCCCAGCAGCAGCCTCTCCACAATGTCCCTTCAGGTAGCTGTAGACAGCAATGAGGTCTCCCCTCAGCTTCCTCTTCCTCACATTAACCATCCCCAGCTACCTTTGTTGCTCCTCATAAGATTTATTCTTTAGGCCCTTCATCAGCTTTGCTGCCCTCCTCTGGCCCTACTCCAGCACCTCCATGTCTCTCTTGCATTGCATCATTTCCAGCAAAATCAAGAGAAAATTTCCTTACTGCCTTCAATGAGCCCTCGTAAAATCAGGCTAAGTTTCCTTCTGACTTGTAATTTCTTACCCAAGCATTCACATCTCTAAAGAAGAATGAGCAGTGAGCAACTACTCTCCTGATAATTTACATAGACAAATATCAGTTTAAGTTCTTGTGTACTCCTGGGAAAATGACAGAGAAGGAAATAAATTTCAGAAAATGCCAAGCCTAGAAAGGTATTTTCTCAGCTTGAATATTACAAATAGTCCATAACATAACACCTAAAAATATGGAAGTTACATATCAATTTTCTAAAGAATTTCGTGTGAAGAGTTACCATTAACCTGGCAAACAAACAAGGCACTCTGTGGGTATTACTGGCAAGCACTTAAAACGGCTAACAAGGATACTACAAAACTTCTAATAATATTCAGAGATTAATAATAATAATAATTTTAATGATATACAGAACTGAAACTGTTAATACTCAGACTCCAGAGCTGTTCTGGAGGTATGAGGGAGAATATCATGGGATCACAGGACATTAGAGGTTGGAAGGGACCTGGATAGATCATCGAGTTCCAACCCCCTTGCCAGAACAGGACTATAATCTAGTACAGGTCACACAGGAATGCATCCAGATGGGCTTTGAAAGTCTCCAGAGAAGGAGACTCCACAACCTCTCTGGGCAGCCTGTTCCAGTGCTCTGTGGCCCTTAAAGAAGTTCTTCCTTATGCTGAGGTGGAACTCCCTGCGCTGTAGTTTATATCCATTACCTCTTGACCTATCACTGGGCACAACTGAGAAGAGTTTTTCCCCTCTCTCTTGGCCCCCCAGACCTCAGATATTTATAAACATTGATTAGATTCCCTCTAAGTCTTCGCTTCCCCAGACCAAAAAGCCCTAGGTCCCTCAGCCTCTCCTCACAGGGCAGTGCTCCAGTCCCTTAATCATCTTTGTAGCCCTCCCTTGGACTCTCAAGTAGATCCTTGTCCCTCTTGAACTGGGGAGCCCAAAACTGAATGCAATACTCCAGCTGAGGTCTTGGTTTTGGCACCAGGACCTTGCTTCAAGTATTTGAGCAAGCAAATCTTCAACAAAATAGGAGACAACATAAAGCTATTTCCAGTGTTAATTCAGCATTTTACTTCCTTGTATTAAAAAAAAAAAAGTTTCAAATGTCATAAATTTACAAAGCAAATATTCAGACATTCACTTGCTACCCAACCATAGCAGTTCCCAGACAAAATGTCTCTATAATGATGAAATTATGTTACACAGAACATTGCAGATGAGTAAGAGGTGGTGTTTGTTATGAACCCTCTAAGTTTTTTTAATGTTTTTGGATGTATGGTTGTAGAAAAAAACTACACGCCTAAGAGTAAAATTAAATAAAATTATAAATGCTGCTCTTTACAAACATACAGAAAAACACATACGATCTAACTTCCCAGTAAAAACCTGAAATTAAATATCTGCAATCAATAGCAGTGCTAGTGGAAAAGAAGATTGCTGGTGGATGAGAAGCTCAACATGTGGCAGCAGTGTGCACTTGCAGCCCAGAAAGCCAACCAGAGCCTGGGCTGCATCAGGAGAAGTGTGGCCAGCAGGGAGAGGGAGGTGATTCTCCCCCTCTACTCCACCCTGGTGAGACCCCACCTGGAGTACTGCAGCCAGTTCTGGAACCCCTAGTACAAGAGGGATGTGGATATGCTGGAGCATGTCCAGAGAAGGGCCACAAGGAAGATCAAAGGGCTGCAGAACCTCTGCTATGAGGACAGACTGATGGAGTTGGAGCTGTTCAGTCTGGAGAAGAGAAGGCTCCCAGGTGACCTTTTTGTGGCCTTCCAGTATTTGAAGGGGGCCTATAAAAAAGCTGTGGAGGGACTCTTTAGGCTATCAGGTAGTGACAGGACTAGGGAGAATGGAGCAAAGCTGGAGGTGAGGAGATTCAGACTGGATATGAGGAGGAAGTTGTTCAGCATGAGAGTGGTGAGAGCCTGGAATGGTTGCTCAGGGGGGTGTTTGGGGCCACATCCCTGGAGGCGTTTAAGGCCAGGCTGGATGAGGCTCTGTCCAGCCCAATCTAGGGTAGGGTGTCCCTGGGCATGGCAAGGGGTTGGAACTAGATGATCCTTGTGATCTCTTCCAACCCTGACTGATTCTATGAATTGGGAAGTGATTGTCCCCCTCTACTCAGCATTGATGAGGCCACTCCTCGAGTCCTGTGTTTGGCTTTGGGCACTTCAATACAAGAAAGGTACTGAGGTGCTGGAGCACATGCAAAGAACAGCAACTAAGCTGGTTAAGGGCCTAGAGAATAAGTCTTCTGAAGAGCAGCTGAGGGAACTGGGACTGTTTAGTTTGAGGAAGAGGAGGCTGAGGGGAGACCTTGGCACCCTCTACAACTACCTGAAAGGACAATATGGAAAGGTAGGTGCGGGTCTCTCTTCATAGGTAATAGTGATAGAACAAGAGGGAACAGCCTCAAGATGTATCAAGGTAAGTAGGTTTAAACTGGATATTAGGAAAAAAAAAAAATCACTGAAACATTAGTCAAGCATTAGAACAGGCTGCACAGGGAGGTGGTGGGGTCACCATCCCTGGATGTGCTTAAAGGTCATTTAAATGTGGTCCTTAGCAGTATGGTTTAGAATCATAGAATAGTTTACGTCGGAAGAGACCTCAAAGATCATCCAGTTCCAACCCCCTGCCACAGGCAGGGACACCTCCCACTAGATCAGGACACTCAAGACCTCATCCAGCCTGCCCCTGAACACCTCCAGGGCAGCCACAACCTCCCTGAGCAACCTGTGCCAGTGTCTCCCCACCCTCACTGTGAAGAACTTCCTCCTAACATCCTGTTTAAATCTCTCCTCTGCCAGTTTGAACCCATTCCCCCTCATCCTGTCATTACAAGAACTTGTGAGTAGTCCCTCCCCAGCCTTCCTGTAGGTCCCCTTCAGATACTGGAAAGTTACTATAAGGTCTCCTCAAAGCCTTCTCTTCTCCAGGCTGAAAAGCCCCAACTCTCTCAGCCTGTCCTCATAGCAGAGGTGCTCCAGCCCTCTGAGCATCTTCATGGCCTTCCTCTGACTTGCTCCAACAGTTCCATGTCCTTCCTATGCTGAGGGCTCCAGAACTGCACACAGTACTCCAGGTGGGGTCTGACAAGAGCGAAGTAAAGGGGCAGAATCCTCTCCCTTGCCCTTTTGGCAACGCTTCTCTTGATGCAGCCCAGGACATGGTTGGCTGTCTGGCTGTAGATTAGGGTTAATGGTTGGACCTAACAATCTCATGGATCTTTTCCAACCTGAATGATTCTATAATTCTTATTTTGGACTATATAATTTTCTTAATGGAACTCACTCTGCATAGACATTAAAACATGGCAATTACCACTAAAGGAAAAACTTTCAAACTCAGTTTTGGCCTTTCTGGGTAGTCAGGAGGCTATGCCATGTGCCCACACATTTCTTTAAGGGCTGTGTAGTTTATGGAATACCACTCTCATTTGTTACGTGCTTCACTTATTTTCTGAAAAATCTGGAACTTGAAGCAGGTTTCTTGGAAAAGGGAGGTTAAAACATCAACTCAAAAAAATTGGCATTAACATGGGGAAACCAGTCACATTTATCCAAGCCTATTTCACAAATGATTAATTCATTCCAAACATTCAGTATCATGTCAATTTATGTGGGAAAGATATTTCGAAGTATTTTGAAGTGTTTCAAATATGGACTTGTATGCCTCCAATGACATCAGAAAATGGTAAAATAGATCCATAGTGAAGTATCACTTCCTCCTATTTGATTTAGGTACCTTTCCTGCTTAACTAATCCAGGAAAAGATGACAAATCCTAACTGCAGTTCCATAACTTATTATAGTCAATCCTGAGTATTTTTTTATTCAGTTAAGATTTATCCTGCCACACCTGCATATGAACCTAAAACAGTACAGAAGGCTTGCATAGAATCATAGAATCAGCCAGGTTAGAAGAGACCTCCAAGATCATCCAATCCATACTGTCACTAGCCCTAGCCAATCAACTAGACTATGGCACTACGTGCCCCATCCAGTCTTTTCTGGAACACCTGCAGGGATGACAACTCTACCACCTCCCTGGACAGCCCATTCCAATGACAAATCACTCTCTCTGCTTCTTCCAATAAGAAGCTATAATCCCTCCTATCAATCTATGCCTTGGCAAAAAGTCCCTCCTTAGCAATCCTGTAGCCCCCTTCAGGTACTGGAAGGCTGCTTTAAGGTCCCCCCAGAGCCTTCTCTTCTTCAGGCTGAACATCCTCAACTCTCTCAGCCTGTGTTTATAGGAGAGGGCCTTTTCTCCAGAGGTAGAACTTGCACTCTGAGCAATCAAACCATTGCTTAATAACAATTAGCCTACTTAATTTACCAAAACCAGTTCAAGAAAGTAATTTTTTTTCTGCATCTGTTAGGTTATTCACAATATAAAAGAATTAAGGTAGTAACTTTACAGCACAAAACAAATGGAGTGACAAAAATTAGGGACAGCGTTAAAATTAACACTTCACAGAATCAACCAGGTTGGAAAAGACCCTCAAGATCAGAGTCCAACCTATCACCCAGTACCTTCTAATTAACTAAACCATGGCGCTAAGTGCCTCATCCAGTCTCCTTCTAAACACCTCCAGGGACGGTGTTCTCTGGGCAGCCCATTCCAATGGCCAATCACTCTTTCTGTGAAGAACTTCTTCCTAACATCCAGCCTAAACCTGCCCTGGCACAGCTTGAGGCTGTGTCCTCTTGTTCTGTCACTGAGTGCCTGGGAGAAGACACCAGCCCCTATTATAAATACTTATACTTGCTGTATTACAAATACTAATGGTGAGCACTTAATGCAGTACGTGACGTTTATGAGGCTCATAGTGATGCTAGAATTTTTGTTGTATAAAATATTATACGGTCCTCCATTTGACTCATTAACATTTGATCAAGACACTGATTCACTAGTTTAAATTAAGAAGATACTGTTATTTTTTAAACAGAATTTTAAATACCTCCCCACTCTAAAATTAAAGGCAGTTAATTAAAAAAAAAAAGTAAAATAATAGAAAAAAATTAACGTGGTATCTACATTTTATTCTTAATGCTTCTCTAATTGATATTTTACTACTGAAAAAATATGATAATAGGATAACAAAACATGGAGTAAAGAAAATATAATCAGATACTTCCACTACATTTCTTAAGGTGGCTTTCCTGCCTATTATTTTAGCAGTCGTGTGACAAGGCATTCCACAAATGGAAACCTTGCAACACCGAATTGTAAAAATCAGATTACTACTTTCAAGACACATGTAATAAAGACAATTATTTCATGTTCAGGGAGGTTGTGGCTGCTCCCTCCCTGAAGGTGTTGAAGGCCAGGTTGGATAAGGCCTTGAGTGACTTGTTCTAGTGGGAGGTTTCCCTGCCTATGGCACAGGGGGGTTGTAACTGGATGAGCTTTGAGTTCTCTTCCAACCTAAACCATTCTATAATCTATATGAATAATGAAAAAAAAAACAACCAAAGACTGAACAATTCTCTTCATCTTCCTGCTTGTTTGTACATTCTCCATCTAGATCCTGCAAGAGCACTAAACAGAAACCAACTCCTGAAACACACAAACACTCCAAAATCTCCACATTTATAGCATCACAGAGGCCACAAGGTATGGAAAAGTTCATCACATCTACATCACGCCAGCCAAACAGATGTAAGAGATTACCCTTGCACCAATGTTTAGCTTTGCAAGATACCAAAGTAAATTGTTCAACTTACTTGCCAAGAATGCAAACTGCAGCAATGAGCTCTTCATAATATCTAGATTCAGATATCATTGTGCTAAGCTTGACCTTACTCATGGAAACAACTTCTTATCTTGCACACCTTCTTGGAAACGTACTAAGCAAACCAGACAACTCTCTTCCCCAGCAGGCACATGAATGCACGTGCACACACATGCTTGCAATTCAATATGTAAATATTTATGCCCTGTCAACAACTGGGCATGTTTATAACCATGAGTGTTTATAAAAAATGTGATGATTAGGCCAAGAGTATAAAATGTCATATTAAATTTTACATCTACATTTTTGGAGCTAGTGAACTCATAACATGAGGTAAACAGCAACTGGCAGGCAGCTGACGCTGGAAACTGGGAGCAAGAGGAGAGATTGTGAAATATGGAAGGGACACAAAATTACAGAAGCAAAGACCCTCCGTTCAAGCAGATGAGTTAGTGCAAAGGAAGGAGCCCTGAAAAGATGTTAATAAACAGGAATAGATGTGTGTAAGTGGCCTATAATAGACTGATATCCCTTTTCGGTGGTCAACAGCAATAAGACAAGGAACAATGGCTACAAACTAGAACATAGAAGATTTCACCTCAACATGAGCAGAAACTTCTTTATAGTGAGCACTGGAACAGGCTGCTCAGAAAAGGTGTGTAGTCTCCTTCTGTGGAGACTTTAAACCCACCTGAATGTGTTCCTGTGTGAACTACCCTAAGGGATCCTGAACTTGATGATCTCTGGATCCAATCTCTAAAGTTCTTTGATTCTGTGATTGTGAAATTGTACTTTCCAAAGCCATGAACAGTGATTTCCTCAATCCACAGTTCCTTACAACAGCTAGTAGTCAATAACTAGCAGTAGTTTCTCAAAATAAGGCTAGAACAACTCAAAGAAGATGACCACACTATTTCAAAAAGATGACTGGTAATGCAAAGCAGCAGTTAAATTCATTCTGACATGAAAGAGAGCTAGACAGTGAACAGCTTCCTGCATTAAACTCCTAACTCTTACTATGAGCGTTCATTTCAACTTTACAATGTAGACACTTAGTAATCAAGTAAAATTAATTTATTGCCTATTCAGCTGAGGTAAGCCTCACTGTTCAAAAGCAAGTCAGTAAGTACAAAATCCAGCTGAAAACAACAAACTTTTCATTTA
Organism: Psilopogon haemacephalus; assembly: GCA_013396835.1. Taxonomy (NCBI): domain Eukaryota; kingdom Metazoa; phylum Chordata; class Aves; order Piciformes; family Megalaimidae; genus Psilopogon; species Psilopogon haemacephalus. The sequence continues at coordinate 320,298 of VWZI01022770.1, forward strand.
AAAAGAGACTTGGGATGGTTAGCCTTAATGGAAAACATTAGAGTTTATGTCCTGAACTGATACATGTTATACAAGCAGACCTCTAAAATGTGACTGGACTAAATTCCAATAACATTCAGTACTTATCAAACTTGTACCCTTACACATGCAACATTGTTTTTCTCTACTACAAATGCCAGCAACTGCAGGAGAAAATCTACTGTATAAGCAAGGTATCAAAATCATTAATATAAAGTAGTATGACATGACTTGAACTATATCAATAAATGTCTAGACAAGCTACTTTTCAGTCATTCCGCACTGTAGTGAGAATGATGTTTTGCAATCCTCTGCATCTATGTCTCACTTGAGCACAGAACTTTGGACTTGTTCCCTCCCTATCTTTCCCCACCCCCCCAGATATATTTGTGTAACTATAACTCTTCATTCTAAGTTGTAAAAAGGCAAAATACTGCATTTGAAAGAGGATTTACCTTGAAAATCCTTTGATATTGACTTTACCCAGAAAAGCATGTTCAATACAGATAAATTTTTTTCATGTTAAACTTTGTTCTTTAGTGCAATTGGGGGAAAACACTGTTAGCCTGACAGGAAGTAGAAGCAGAAGGCTTCAAACAAGAAAGAAAGGGGGGAAAAAAACCAACAAAAACCAAAAACAACCTAGGGTGAGTTTTATTTTGTCAAGTCTAAGCTCATCAACTTTTCTTCTTGATGTAAGTCGTAATACAAAGAGTCTTTGCCCAACAAGAAGACCTCATGCTGTGCAAATTCAGCATTGCCTGTGTAGTAGGAAAAAAAAAAAAATCTATTAAAAACCACTGAAAAATCATGTTGTTTACTTAGGTATCCAAAGAACAACTCATTGACGTCCATTTTCTTAATGAAATATGCAGCTTATATTTTGTGGACATTGAAATCATCAAATGAAGTCATTAAATAAGCAGGGTATTAGTACATTTGAAGGTCAAAAGGTAAGACATAATTTTACTCACTTGTGCTCTTTTAAATGTTGCTACAGATTTTCTGTCACTGCCAAGTCAGTATCACTTGGAATCAATTAATTTCAACTGGTGGGAGTTCGAAAGAAGCGGTTGTGGTATAGGAAGAAAAGAAAAAATCAAGAGTGAAAGGAAAAAAATTGTCTACGGACAACATACCAAGATTTGAATTCTACCCCTTAAAGCCTAACCAGAAGTTCTCAACTACCTGAACCTTCTCTGACCAGTTCTTTTACAACTCATTCTTCTCAGAAAGAATGTGAAATTTGACTTAGAGAGCTTCTCAGGCCAATGCAAGTTGAATGTTTCCTTGTTATAGGCATGACCTCACCCAGGGAGGTTGTGGCTGCTCCCTCCCTGGATGTGTTCAAGGCCAGGCTGGATGAGGTCTTGAGCGACCTGATCTAGTGGGAGGTGTCCCTGCCTATGGGAGGGGGTTGAACTGGATGATCTTTAAGATCTCTTCCAACCTAAACCATTCTGTGATTCTATGACCTCACAGTTTTTGTTCACTTACCGCAATGGGTTTTCCGGACAGTCTCTGTCAGATAAAGTTCTCATATTTCTCAAGAGACACCTAAGCATGGTGGCTGAGAACGTTGTGTAATCAAGAAAACAAAAAAAAAAAACTATGGAGGAAAGACAAACTAGCAGCTTTTCCCATTGCCCCTTTGCCAAAACAAGGTAGGTTGGAGACTTGGGTTTATGAAAATATCAGCTACTATAAATTTATCTTTTTATCCTTTATCCTTGTGTTTGCTTTACCTGCTTGGAAACAGACAAACTCTGGACTGTTATCACAGAGGACAAACCACTAATTTCAATACATAAAGAAGTAGGTAACGTATGTAGTTATATTTTTTGTTATGAAGTTACACTGACTCAAAATTTTCACACTTTCGTTAGGACAACAAATCCTGACATAAATCAAAACAGAAGCTTTGATAGGGACTTTAGGAATTAGCTGCCACAAATACCCTCATCAATAAACAGCGTCTTATACCAGTAAATATAGTAGAGTAAAATAGTCAGCACTAAAGGAGATTACACTGGAATGCTTCTTTCAGTGATGGGACTGTTTGCAAGGTCTTGTAATGACAGGACAACAAGTAATGGGTTTAAACTGGCAGAGGGGAGATTTAAACTACATGTTAGGAATAACTTCTTTACAGGGAGGGTGGTGAAACACTACAACAGGTTGCCCAAGGAGGTTGTGGAGATGTTCAAGCCTAGATTGGATGAGGCTTTGAGCGACCCCTTCTAGTGGGAGGTGTCCCTGCCTATGGCAGGGGACTGGAACTAGATGATATTTGAGGTCCCTTCCTGTAGCATTTGGGGGAGCAGCACGGGATGACATGGATTTCAGAAAGCTTTTCCCCCCGGGGAAGTCCTTTATTTGTACAACTTGTACACTTACATAGACTTTCAGTTCTATTCACAAGGCGGTCTGGTCTTACAGATAGTCTTCAGATCACACCCTTTACTCCCCATGCATACTAATTACATTAGTTACTTTAATCAGACCTACACCTGCATTCCAGCCGTTCACACTTCTGCTTATCTATCTACCATCCACACCTAGATGGCACACCATTGTTTCATATTAAACTGAAACATTTCACTCTCACACCTTCCAACCAAAACCATTCTGACTCTATTTCCTGTAGGGCAGTCTGCAGAGTAGAGTTGCTGTAACATGATGTTTAAAAATTTCTCTTCTGAATTTAGTTTATGAACCAGATATTAATATTAATCAGTGGTGAACTATGGCAAGTGCAAGGTATTTGTGAAAACATGTACAGATTTCATTGTTTCATTTTTTTGTCTGGAATGCACATGAGAAAGACCTAAGCATAATGTTTCTGATAACTGAAACCAAATGATTCCATAATTTCAGCATTGATTAAAACCCCAGAGTCTGAAAATTATGATTCCATTAAATATTTTTTAATTATCTTTAAGAAGTTACTGTAATGTTTCATTTATCTAAAAACCAGTCTGAAACTTACTTCAACTTGAGCACTGAAATACAAGAGAGATGTGGAGGTACTGGAGTAGGTCCAGAGGAGGGCAACAAAGCTGGTGAAGGGCTTAGAGAATAAATCTTACAAGGAGCAACTGAGGGAGCTGGGGATGGTTAGTTTGAGGAAGAGGAGGCTGAGGGGAGACCTCATTGCTATCTACAACTACTTGAACAGATATTGTGGAGAAGCTGCTGCTGGGATCTTCTCACAAGTAACTGAAGACAGAAGAAGGGGGAATAGCCTCAAGCTGAAACTGGGAAGGTTTAGACTGGATATTAGGAAAAAGTTTTTCATGGAGCAAGTGATAAGGCACTGGAATGAGCTGCCCAGGGAGGTGGTGGAGTCACCAACCCTGGATGTGTTTAAAGGTGGTTTGGATGTGGTGCTTAGGGATATGGCTGAAGGTTAATGTTGTAGAGTAGGGTTCTAGGTTGGACTTGGCGATCCTGAGGGGCTCTGACAACCTGGATGTTTCTGTGATTCTGTGGATACTAATTCCTAACAAGACTGAAGTTGACCTGTATGTACCACAACAACAAATTCCTACACATCAGTGAACACGAAAATAATCTTGGATTTTTTCCACAAAAAGGGACAGAATGACCAAGTTTAGATCACTATTTATCCTACAACACCTTTGCAAATCTGTACTACTGCACTGCTTTGACATTCCTTATTTGCTGAATTAACAGTATAATCCCAAATCTACTGAGGTGACAGATAAGCATTCATTTTATTGGAATTCCAGTTGAAAGGTGCTGAGTACCCAAAAGATAAGCTTTTAACAGAAATGGTCTGAAAATATTGCATAGACTGTGAAAAACTCTATAAAATAGGATTTTTTTTTTTTGTCTCTTCAAAAAAAGTAGTGGGAATTTTGGTACTCTGAAGCAGAGGATAGTACTTAAATAAGGAAAAGTCACCCTTCCCTTACTTCATGGCAGGCACTTCATATATTTGTAAATATAAGAACATACCACAAAAATTTGTATGCTGCATTTGAGAGTACATGTAAGTGCAGAAGGCCACTGAGCAGAATGAACAGACTTTGCACACTGCTAGACATGGCTAGGTAGGTTACTGAGTTACATGGTTACCCTGGATGAGTTTAAAAGCCATTCGGATGTGGTGCTCTACTCTGCCCTGGTGAGGCCACATCTGCAGTACTGTGTCCAGTTCTGGGCCTCCCAGATGGACATAGAACTGCTCGAGAGAGTACAGCACAAAGCCACAAAGATGATTAAGGGAATGGAACATCTCTTGTACGAGGAGAAACTTAGGGAGCTAGGGTTGTGCAGCTTGGAGGAGACTGAGAGGTGACCTCATCAATGTTTACAAATACGTAAAGAGAGAGTGCCAAGAGGTGATGCCCAACAACAGGACAAGGGGTGGAAGCTGAGGCTTAGGAACTTTCATACAAATATGAGGAGGACTGTTATCCCTGTGAGGATGGGGTGACAGAACACTGAAATAGGCTGCCCAGGGGAGTTGTGGAGCTTCCCTCTCTGGAGATATTCAAAACCCACCTGGACGCATTCCTGTGTGATCTAGTGTAAGTGATCCTGCTCTGGCAGGGGGGTTGGACCTGATGAGCTTTCGAGGTACCCTTCCAGCCCCTCACCTTCTGTGATTCAGTTTGGGGTGAACATTGTAGAGTAGAGTTATGGGCTGGACTTGGTAATCCTGAAGGTCTTTTCCAAGCTGAATGTTGCTGTGGTTCTGTGAGTAAACTTAGGGACACAAGCATGCAAGGCTTGTAGTACTGCTTGGATTGAACATTTAAGAGCAAACACAGAATTAAGTAACACGAGGATGGTGTCACCATTTGACTAACTGTGTGCAGGAGTACCTGTGTAGAGACAAATTATTAAAGAGATTAAAAAAGATCAGAGCAGGTGAGAGGGAGGAAAGGAGGATAGGAGGGAGGAGGTGGCAGATAGGAAGCTAGAGGCAGCAGATCAATGACTGGACAAGCAATGAACCTGAAAGCAATACTCAAACTGAAGGTGTAAAAACCACTTTGCTCGTATCAACAGCTGCACCGTAAAACACGAAGGAATGGAAAGTGATGTCTCTGCATGCCCTCTCAACACTGCTTCTGACTGTTTGTCGCACTTCAACACTACCTGAATATGTTTCTCCCCTTATGACGGTGCTGGGATAACTCCTGAGGCCTGACATGCTCAGAAACAAAAATCTCTCCCTATTTTTTCCCTTCTCCCCAATTTATGGCCTGGACTATGAAGAAGGGCAGAGGGCTTAGAGATGTAGAAATGCAATATGCCACTTCAAAATGAATTTCTGAAACAATAAACAGATTTTAATAGAAATCAGCCAGCAAAGAAAAAAATTATATGTGAAACATGAAATACCATTGCTAGCAGAAGAAACAGGGATCACAAAAAAAGCTCTCTGATAGTGACTGGAAATTGCATAAAACCTCATTTCACTGCAGAAACTTTGGATTAAGATTTCAGTAGAAAAATGTTCTGGCATATCAAAGAAACACCTGAGGAAGAGATAGTGGTATATGCTCCAGAACTCAGAAGCCCTCTTTCTCTAATGAAAGGTTTTACATACAGTATTCACATATACATGTATGAATAATTCATGAGAGATGAAACAGGTGGATAATAAGTGTAAACATCTGGGACGGGAATAGACTTTTTTTTTTTTTTTTTTTTTTAAATTTTGGGNAGACTTTTTTTTTTTTTTTAGTTTAAAGCAAGGGGCACTTGAAGTCAGGTCCTGATTTTCAAAACTTGGTTTCCATTTACATACTTGTAGTTATTTGGGACTTCAATGTAACTGGAATATGCATGCGCCTGAAGACAGAACAGGCTTGTGAAGGAGCATCAACTAACTCCAGCAAATTCCTAAGTGCACCAAATTACAGCACAGAGGCAGCAACACACTTAACCACCAGCCTAACACAGCCCTACCTTTATGAACACTAAGGTTTGTTATTTTGTCAAATTAAATCTGGGTGGATGTTAGAGCCATTTATTTTTTTTCCAAGCTGAGTAGACACTTTTTAGTTTGATCGTAGAAATGTCTACCTGCAAAGCTGAGCTCCATCTCTTACAGTTGGAATGGAATCAGTTTAGTGGATGTACTTAATTTTATCAGTCCACATATTTTATGTTCACTCTAGTATGCACCTCATTTCTGACAGTTGAACAGCACAACGGTCCCATGAAACACAGGGGAAGAAGGTCCTTCAGAGCATGAGCTTGAGATTCAGGTTGTTCCACTAGAAAAGGACTGCAAATCTGTAGCACGCTGTTGTGGACAATGTGCTAGCATCTCAATTTCCATTACTTCTATCTGGCAGGACACCTATGAGTGTTTTAAAATAGTTCAATATTTATCCTGAAGTCATTAAACTCTTGCCTTCAAGGTTGCTCTAAAAACACTTCTTAACACTTCTGAAAGTGGCCTGCAGGAAGGCTGGGGAGAGACTATCTACAAGGTCTTGTAGTGACAAGACAAGGGGTAACAGGTTTAAACTGGCCAAGGGAAGATTTAAACTGGATGTTAGGAAGAAGTTCTTTCCAGTGAGGGTGGTGAGACACTGGCACAGGTTGCCCAGGGAGGCTGCGGCTGCTCCTTCCCTGAAGGTGTTCAAGGCCAGGCTGAATGAGGCCTTGAGCAACCTGTTCTAGTGGGAGGTGTCCCTGTTTATGGTGGGGGGTTGGACCTGGATGATCTTTGAGGTTTCTTCCCATCTAAACCATTCTATGATTTTTATATATATAAATATTTTTTTTTTATATGTACAATGTGCTACAGTGTCTTTTGCTCAGAGACATTTCTCTTATAAGTGTTTCAAAATTACATATTCCTATTATTCCCAAAGAGTAAGGAAGATAGCAAAAACACATCTTAAGCAACCGTAACTTGAGATTCAGGAGGACTTTCCGTAAATGGAACAGGAGAGTTTTTCCTTCCTTTGATTTATTTTCTTTAAAAAAAGCATGTTTGCATATTAAGGAAAAAAAAAAAATATATATAAAACCAGAAGTTAAGACAAAATTGGAAGATTTGGTGCAGAGAAGAGATATATTACTCACTACATACAAACTCTTCTGGTAGCACAGACTTCTTGGAGAGACTGAGAGCCAAGGCATAACACCCAGTTATCATCATTCAGAAAGGCAAATTTAACACTTGCTCTCAAATAACATGTACTGAAAGCTATACAAATAGCTAAGGTTCATGAAGGAATACAATTAAAAATAAACCCCTGCAATGTAGTTTTGCCACAAAAGCATTTGACAGTTGGATCTCTGTCTTGCACTGCCATGAAACAAGGTGAAGTCTGTATTGTATAAACACCAGGATCTTTTTTTTTCCTCCCCCCCTAAAAAGTATCTGGCAGCTGGGAAGAACTTACCAAAAGCAGTTTGGCTCCGGATTAAAATGGTTCTCCTTGACAAGTGTTTTACATTTGTGTGCCAATTTTATCTCCGAAGATGAATGAAGCATTTTGAACTGTGCCTTATTTAAAACACTCCTGTTTGAGCAGACATATCTAAGACTAAGTGAAAAAGGAGATGCCTTGCTAGACTACACTCCGCAGGAAAAAATGCATAAGTTCTAGAATTCAATTTGATGCTGTGGAAATCCAAGTACGGGGAATGTAATTGGGAAATCTCTTCCCAAGAGACTCCTCAAAAAAGACTTTTGTGACTAATTTGGATTAATTAAACAGACTCTCCTCATGACTGAAACCACCAATTCTCATGCATTTAAAATCCTTCTCATATTCTGATGCTATATGGTCAGACTAAGTCAGCTGAAATGAAAACTCTTGAGCTCTAGCATCCTGACTAATGAGCTGATGGAAAAGCCTACAAGCCAGGTGTGAACTTGCTTGTCTGTTCCTTACCAGACCAGCAGAGGATAATGTAAAGCCAGGAAAATAACCACAGGAACTATTTTTTTAAAACAATATTTGGATTTTTAAAAAGCAGATGAGTGCACTCTGCAGTGCTATTATCAGAGGGCTGGAGCACCTCTCCTATGAGGAGAGACTGAGGGAGTTGGGTCTGTTCAGTTTGGAGAGGAGAAGGTTCCCAGGTGACCTTATTGTGACATATCAGTATTTGAAGAGGGCCTGAAAAAATCTGGGAAGGGACTCTTTAGGATGTCAGGTAGTGATAGGAACACGGGAAATGGAACAAAGCTAGAAATGGGTAGATTCAAACTGGATGTGAGGAGGAAGTTCTTCACCAGGAGGGTGGTGAGACCCTGGAATGGTTGCCCAGGGAGGTGTTTGGGGCCACATCCCTGAAGGTGTTTAAGACCAGGCTGGATGAGGCTCTGGCCAGCCTGATCTAGTGTGAGGTGTTGTTCAGCATGACAGTGGTGAGAGCCTGGAATGGGTTGCCCAGGGGGGTGGTTGGGGCCATATCCCTGAAGGTATTTAAATCCAGGCTGGGTGAGGCTGTGGCCAGCTTGATCTTGGGTAGGGTTTCCCTGGGCATGGGTAGGGGGCTTGGAACTCGATGATCCTTGTGGTCCTTTCCAACCCTGACTGATTTTATGATTCTATTAAAACTTCCCCTAATTGGTACAAACTATGGAGACCTTTAAGATTCAAACAGCCAGAGGCTTCTCTCTGTGTCCTGAGAGATTTCCCTCCGGTGTCTCTGCACTGCAGCTCAGGCAAACTAAAACGCAAGTGCTCTCATGAACTTACTGGTCCTACCACATCAGGTACTCCGACGCCTGTGAAATTTGCAACATGCCCAAAATGAATATTTAGAATTATGATCTTTTCTGTACGGTAGGGCCATGAGTACTGCAGAACTGGTGAACACAGAGGCCTTCAGGAGGCTTCTGCACATATTTAAGCATCCTCAGTATCAACAAATGACAGCAAACCAACTATGAAAGCCTGACAGGCAGTGTTGGATTGTGTCTTAGAGATGGTGACACAAGTGGTGTCCTGTTCAGACGCTGGTGAAGCTCATGAATCAATGGCACCGCTCAAAGAAAGAAGTCAGAACTTCCAACAGATCTCAGCTTTTATGAACAACTGTACATAAGATGAAAGAGCTTATCAATTTAGAGACGCAAACAGCAAAAAAGCTTCCAATTTATCATGGTAAGTTTCAGGATTGGTAATGTGAAATTGCCTTAAATTAGTTATGTGATGTCAGATTAATTCTTAGATGATCACAGAGGCAGGTTAAAATAGTATATGTATTTTTGTTGATTAAGGTAATAAGAAAGACCCAAATGTGACTTATTCCAGAGGTGAAAATCATCCAGCTTCATTACAATAAGCAACATACATATCTCTCATTGTGCAACACTACATAAATAAAGCAGAATAGATACTCCACCTTCTCATCACAGAATCACAGAAGAGCTGAGGCAAGAAGGGACCTCTTGAGATCACCTTGTCCAATGGCCTGCTCAAGCAAAGTCACCTACAGCCAGGACTGGGCCAACATGGATTTTGTGTACGTTCACAGAAAAAGATTCAATTCACAGACAGAGACTCCACAATTGCTCTGGGCAATTTCAGTGCTTAACCATTCCCACAAGAGAAATTATTTTCTTGTGTTCTGATAAAGTTTCTTAGGTTTCAAAACTTGTGCCCACTGCCTCTTGTCCTATCACTGGGCATTATTAAGAAGCATCTGGCTCCCTCTTCTTCATGCCATCCCATCAGCTGCTTTTACACATTGATAAGGCACCCTTGAGCCTTCTGTTCTCCAGGTTGAGGTGCATCAGCTTTCTCAGCTGCTCCTCCTATGAAAGATGCTCCAGTCCCTTAATTCTTCTCAGGGCCTTTTACTGGACTAAGTCCAGTAACTCAGTATCTTTCT
>VWZI01022770.1:334108-358755 GCA_013396835.1 Psilopogon haemacephalus
GGTTCCTCTCCATTGCCCATTAGAAGATGGAAAAAAAAAAAAAAAAGAAGCAGCACAATCCTGCAGTGCCTTTCTTCAAATACTCTGTGTGTGTCATCGTCCCCCCCTGCCCAATGATATTAAAGAACAACTGGTGTTAAATATTTTAAACTTGGTAAAAAAAAAAAATAAAAAATCAGCAACTTGATGTTATTACATAGCTGTCTCTCAAGAAAGAAAAGTGGGGGGTGGGGGCGTAGAAGATATAAAGAAGGAGTTTTGAAGGTAAGAATCCTAAAAGTTAGAGAGACTTTGAAAAAGCAAACCCAAAACATAAGCTGGGAGTGAGCACAAGGAATAGAAGATTACAATTACAGAACAGATGTACAGTGCTGCAGTGGTACACTGGAAATGAAAAGACTACCCTGCTATGTTCAAGGAGCGGGGGAGAAATAATCAGATTTCACATTACAATGTGGAAGAGCTACCCAACAGAAAGAATTTGCATTTAACTGTATATTTTATATATATACACACCACATACGCCATGTTTAATCTAAAAAGTAAATTACAAGCCCCCAGTTCAGTTCGGTCTTGCTGTGAGCAATTAGAATGCTAAAGCCCTGTGAACTCCAAGCTAGCATTAACTCAGAGCTGCTCCTTGCTTTCATTGCCTTTCCACCCAAACCATTCCACAACAAAACCTAATTTTGACTATTAATGGTGGCGTTATTTACATTGTTTGGGTTTAGAGACACCCCTATCTTTGGTCCTGAAATCAATGCCCCACAGTAGCAGTTGAAACTTTCAACTCCTTCCCACCCCTCCCCAAACTCCTTCTCCTACAGTATATCCCCTGCTCTCTGTAAGGTGCGTAGCAAGGTGATTCAGTGCCTTGAAGCTTCAGAAACAGCTTCTATCAGGAGTTATATAAGGAAGTTTTGCAAAGTGGCACGCTATCACTAGAGATTTAGTCATTCCATGTGGGCTGGATTCAAACTGAGATCTCAGGAGCTCAAAAGACAGAGCGACACAGCCTCTGTGGAAGCCTGTGTACGGCAAGTGTGCTAGAATAGAGCCCTGTAATGAGAGGAAGTGCAGGTTTTATTAACAAACACTAAGGCAAGCCACAATTTCTTTTTAAGATCAGTTCATACCTCCTTAGGAGAACTATAATTGGGGATGCCTTGATGTTTCACCATGTGATGAGTTAAGAATTACGCCTGAGTCACTCTACTAGCCTTCATTTAAACTTTAATGTGCATTTTGCATCGGGTATAAAAACACCGCTGCAGTTACAACCCATCCAACACACAGTGTGTACCAAAGCGGAGAGAACAGAACGCTTACAATCGGTTTTAAAATTATTTCCTCTTTGCCTGTGAAATTTTGATCTAGACAAAATAATAAACCCTTTTATTCAGCTCTATTTGCTCTTGCTCACACAACACACGGAGAGAGGAAAAGGTAACTTACAAGGTTAGCAAGGGAAAGAAAAAAAAAAAAAAGAGAATTACCAGAAGCAATGTCAAAATTTGTAGGTGGCTAACAAAGAGGATATATAAGCTCCAAATGCTGTGACTGAGTTCAGAACAGCTCCTAAGTTGCCTCCTGAATTTTCTTACTTCCCCTCACAGCTATTTAAAAAAAAAAAAAAGAAGAGCAGTTAAGTAGGAGCTTTGCTCTTCAAATCTGACAGGAATTTTCAGGGTAAATTTACAAATGAGGATTCTTTAGGTTTAGAATATTATCTATATATTTGCAAGGAAAAAAAAAAGATCCTACTACATTCTTTTACAAAAGCATAGACGTGCAGGTGTCATTAAAGGGATGACAGATGAAGCTTCTGAAAAAAAAAATCTCAGTTATCAAGCTATACAAACCCTTGCAACTATATTGTCATCTGTTTAAATAGTGGGACTGTTGGGGAGGGGAGCTCAGCGGTGGTGGGAGGGCTTTCATGTGGTTACACATTTATTTTGTTTAATTTTTTTTTTTTTGTTATTGTTGTTAACTGCCCTACTCTGTAGATTTATCATATCAATATCAGCTCCAAAAGAAGGGGGGGGGGGAAGCATTTGGGGAACTAGCGAAAGAATCTTTATATCACAAATACCTCAGTGTTTTTCAGAATTCTTTGTAATTGTCCTTAATCTGGTTACTTCACAATTCTTTGTCATCATCAGTTCTAAAACTTACAAATCCTTTCCTGCAGAGCTCAGTATTCATTACTGATATGTCTGGGCACACATTTCAAAAAGAAGATACCAGACAAATATGTGATGTTAAAATATTCGTGCTTCTAAACATATTTATTCAAATACTTCAGTGCTTCAAACTCTCCATATGAAACACTTCAGAAATCTGACCTATAAGTAATCTGGACTTCATTGAGACTTTCTTTTTGGGAGCTTTCATGAAATAATAACAATAATTTTTAAAAAGGCAGTTCAGGTACCTGCTTTGCTACAGCAGTAAGTAATAGAAGAGATTAATTTCAGAATAAAATAGATGGAAACATTTGAGGACCTGACCATTAAAATAGGCTTCTCTCTAAATATTTATGAGTCATTTTTATAACTGGAAGAAAGGTATCCTGGAATACTGATCTCTAGTGTTACACCTACAGATCTACAGCACTCACAAATAAATAATAAATATTGATAAGTGTGCGTAGGTCTACCTGTACTGTATTTTCAGTTGATATACAATATCCAACATAGACCTTAATACCTCACACCAAAATCCAAAACACTGTGATTCTGTATAATTTTTGCAGTATTTCAGCACAGGATTTTACAGCGCAGTGCTTTCACCATCAATACCAGGGTATAAATGTATTTACCCTATCAAAGATTTTGTGATGCAGACGTGATTATTACTGTACCTGATTTGATCATGGTATTCTAGCAGAGATCAAATAACAGGGTTGGGGTTTTCTTTCCCTTCTTTTTCTAGTGCCTTTTAAAAAAAAAAAAATTTCCACTATCAAAGAATGTTAATTTCTAAGGTTTGATCTGGAGATTTCCTATGTAAGTACACAATTATTAGGGAAAGAGAGGCACAACAGTGAATATTTTAAAGCAATGTAATCAATATTTTTGCTTTGTGCAGATTTCCCTGCAACAATGAACAAAAAGATCTACTTCAGATTTAGAAACTCAGCTTTAAAGGGAAAGCTAGACAACAAAAAGCAAGAAAGTACTCACCTCTTCACGTAATTTTATCAACTGCAACATGAACGCACAAAAAAGATAAAAAGGAAAGAAATGGCAGGAAAGAAAGATCAGTTGTGTGACAGGATACAGAATTAACATTGACAATTTATCTGTTTACATGTTTAGCATTTAAAAATCACAGACAAACACATTAAAAGAACCTAAACATAGACTACATGCAGAGTTTTTTGAACGAATAAAGATCACTTTCTCACACTGTCACATTAAACAAAGAGAATAGTGTGAAATTCTCTTTTAAACCACATCTAAGACACCATCATGAAATAAAGGGGAATGACTTCATAGAAGTCTATATTATAAAGAAAAAAAAACAAGTTTACTATTCCTCTCCTCGAAGATTGTACAGCTGAAGAGGTTTTGTATATACAAGTTTGCAGAATGTTTGCTGTATATTTTAGCTGTGACAACTGATTTCTTATTTTACTAGCAGATCTAACTTATTAATAGGTGACTGCATCTTTGTACCATGTAAGCAAGTATCTCAGTTTTTATAGAGCTGAGTTCTACTGTAGGTACCTTAGCTAATTTTATTATTGAATCTCACGGAGGATTTTTTTCCATTTAAAGAAAAAGGAAAAAAAAAAAACAGTTTAGTTAAATGGCTCAGAATTATGATTTATTGTATAGCTTATTTTTTTAAATAGACAAAGGAATGAGGAACAACACAAAAAATACTTCCTCTCAGAAAAGACTCATTCCAGGTTCTTAATCCTAGACCACCACATAGGGGGCTATGTGTGTGTATATATACAATTTTTTTTTTTTTAATATATATATATTTATATATACACAGAGTGTGTGTGTGTCTGTGTCCCCATACTTATATAGCATACACGATTTAAATTTTTCAATTTAGGCTTGCAAATCAAGACAATCTAACACTATTATTAATATTGCCCTGGCAATTTTACTGTAAAACTAAATCAAATCCCAGCCTGATTATTAAGCTATGCTGTAAGATGCTCTCCCCTCGGAGAGATTGATAAGTTATTTGTACTGGAATAAAATGTATATTTACTCACAACAAATGTCAGCATAAGAGTGGCTCTTTATAAAAAAAAAAAATTACAGTTCTCTCACCGATTCCAGTTGAATTCGAAATTACAACAGCTACATCATTATCTCACTTTATGCTGATACTTCACCTAGACTTTTCATAACACTAATTTTCAACATGTGTAAGCTGGGAATGTTTACTACTCATAAATTCTCGCCAGCATGAAGGAAACAAAAGAACCTCCATTATTCTCTATTGTTTCATATGGCTCGCCTAAAACTGAACAAACGCCTCAGCCCGCTACCAAAACAGGCAAGAGACTCTAACGAGGTGTAATTAGGAGGGCTACTACCACACGGACTTAAACTGAAATGGCTCTTCAGGATGTAGCTAAAGGAACTTTGCAAGAATTGGTATAAAGAAAACTGCATTGTCCGCCAAACTGGCGCTTAAATTCAAGAGCTTGGCCTATCATAAATTGGTCTTTCTCCTGGTCTTCCCCCCCTTTTTTCCCCAAAAAGGCAAACATTAAGGCTCTTTAGAAAGAGACGATCTGGGAGTTGATCACATAGCTATCTTTTCTTTCTGAGGCCACCATTCTTCAGTTGGCTATGATACTTAAAGGGCCAAAGTTTAAAACTACTCTCCCGCAACAGCGCCCATTTGGCCATGCCACCCTGCTACAATCAATGAGAGTTTTAAAATGCTGCACATTTGTTTTTTCAATAGGTCCCAAACAAAAATGTTCTATCTTGTTTGTGCTGCATGGCTGAATTTAAGCTCTGCATGGGATTTGCAGCTAAGCTAAGAAGTGAGAGGGGGGCTTTTTTTTTTTTTTTTTTTGGTTGTTTGTATTTTTTTGTTTCCTCCCTAACATTGGCTGAAAGATACTCATTCAAATCAACAAAAGATGTGTCTTCCCCCCATTTAACAATGTTCCTGATGAAAATATGTCGCCTTCGCTTTTCTGGTTTGAAACGCTCTTTCTACGACGCTCCCCACTCAACTGCAAACAGCATCAAGCAGTCTGCAGCCACCATTTTAGGTTCTGATGATCAGCACATTTTTTTTTTTTCCTTTTCTGAAACAAAGGTTGCATTCATTCACTTATTTATTTGCATTTCTCACTATACGGCATTCGATGCGAGGCGCAATCTGTTCCTTTGTAGGCTAATAAATAAATAAATTATATAATAAATCTGGTTTACGCTGGTTTGAACCAGTGGAATCTCTTGTGGCTAAGCCTTCTGCTGTGACTAAAATCAAAACTGAGCCGCACAGAGAGAGGGGAGAGAGAGAGAGAGAGAGAGAGGGAGAGAAGGAGTGAGATGGGGTGTGTGTGTGTGTGTGTCTCTGGGAGGCACACACCACGTGACACAGCAAACTACCGAATTTTTTTTTCTTAAAGAAGCTGATAACGCTACCGCCGGCTCTGTCCGCATATAGATAACGAATAAATGCTGAACTCTATTAAACGCCCTTTACACATTATCGTGGGTCGAACACACAATTTTCTGAACTTATGATGACAGTCTATTTATTTTGCTATAAACCCTCGGCATGTAACGAACAGATTTGTGTCTGGTAATGATCTGCTCTGCCAGGGCTATATGAAATGATACCGACCTTCTTTAGATCTTGGGGAATTAAATTGACCAACTTCACCCCCTGGTCTGGAGCTGAAGTTTGACACACTTTATGCACAGCAAGCCCTCCCACCCCCCCAAAAAAAACCCAACACCCTAATATTATCACAACTTTGTAGTCAGAAATTAAGTAGCCACAAAACATTTGTTCACCACCAATCACATATACAATGAGTGTGTGTATACGGACACGCGGTTTAACCTAGTGCTAATGCAGTTAAACTCATTAGCGAACACAGCTGTGAAAGAGAAAATGAAACTACTGCTTTTCAAGAAAGTTGTTAATACTGCACCTGATATTATTTTGGTTGAGAAGGATTTCTGAATAACCCAAAATATACTTTCTAAAAATAATAATTAAAAAAAAAAATTGAATTGCCACATAAACCAGGTTTAGGAGTATTAAAGTGAAGCCACAAATATAAGTAGTGTATCATTGACTGAAAAAAACTCAAAACTTTAGAGGGATTTGCTAAATGTTGATGGCAAGAATGGCAAATAAGACTTGAAAGAAACAGAGCTGTTCAAGACCACTCCTGGAATGTAAATAACAACCCAACACACACAGTAGATTTTGGGGTTGCAAGCAGGGGGCTACTGGTGCAAGAAAGGACATCTCCCAGTTCTCAACCTCTGCATGTACCTCACCTGACAACATTCATGTGATGCAAATTAAACAGAAATTAAGGTGCATTAAGCAATGAATTTACTAAACTCCAGTGCATTAAGAGCACTATATCACTATTTCGTTAAACAAAGATGCATTTGCTTCCAAAGACACTTTGAATAGCAGAATTGGATAGTTCTTACAGCTGCTTCTAAGAAGTTCCTACATGCTTTATCTAATAAAACCAGTTAAATCTTGATATAATCATTAGAAGGCAACTTACAATGTCATTCACATTGTCATCTATATAATGACTGCTACTTATGGGAGGCATTTTTTAAAAAGGAAGACAACAAAACATAAATCTTCATTTGCTAATTCTTCAATCTGTTCTTTCTACTTTGATCTTTCTTCTTGGGAGAACAACTGGAAACTCTGTGACTCTACTCATTACTGCTTATAACTTGGCTGTGGTTTGCCATAATTGTACCTTTGAAACTCAACTAATTCAGCCAGAAGTTGAATAAAGAAAAGATGCAAATTGTTGATTTTTCCAGTAGTGTCTCATTTATTTCTAAGTACTTAATACAGTCATACTAGCCAGTATACATTAAGCTCCTTTTGTCTTCTCCACCACAAACATTATGCAAATGTTTATCATGATGACAAAGACCACACCTAAGCCATGCAGCCCATATCTCACTTCCCTTGTGCAACTTCTCAGTTTAAGCAGATAATCAGCATTTCCATTGGAAGATTTTGCAAATATTTGTGGATTGGTACAGGAGCAATTTTGAGCTGTCAAAAGGGGAATCCCTCCTCTCCCCTTTCATAGGTTGGTGGCTGAATTGAGGAAAACAAGCCCATCATTTTTCAGTTTAACTAATTTAACCTAATCCAAATTGTTGAGAATTCCAAGAACATGAGGGTGAGGCTATGTCCACTACCTCTAATTATCGGAGAAAATAAAAGCAAGAATTTGAAACAACTTCAAATATCTTCTATGGCTGCAAGTTACAGGCGAGCATCTTTTTGCCACCTAGTCCAAGTATTCTATTGATAACATATAGGAATGAAACTGCATTAAATCTGGAGCTACTGAGTTGTAGGAACCTCCCAGGGAGGTGGTGGAGTCACCATCCCTGGAGGTCTTTAAGAAAAGACTGGATGTGGCACTTGGTGGCATGGTTTAGCTGATGTAGTTTTAGGTTATAGGCTAGACTTGGTGATCTCAGAGATCTTTTCCAGCCTCAATGACTCTGTGATATATGTTGATACAACATGTGCAGTACAAGTTATGCACTCAAATTTTACACTTGATCTTGACAGCTGTACATTCTGAGTAGCTCAAGATCAGACTGAAGTTTCTGCACTAACTGCCTGTAGCTATAACTTCACGCATATTAAGTACAAATAAAATTAGCGATATTTCATAATCAAAAGAGATTATGAGAGTGAACATTGGAACAAAAGAACTTATAGAAAACCACAACACACTGGCATTCACATATTGAAAAGAAGTCAGGTGGCTCCTGTATGATGATATTTCATAACATTTTTCAGGGAATAGGACAAAGAAATTTCAAACTTTCAAATGTATAGGGGTAACAATTTCAACCTGGGTCATAGAAAAGGATTTTGATTACCTAAAAGATTAAGTAAAACTCCGCTACCAGCAAAAATTTCCCTTCATTGAAAAAGTGGTCACTTGGAAGAAAAAAAAAAAGACACAGTTGAAGGTATCCTTTGGTTCCTTGAGATGAGACCATGTTTCTTCCATCAAGTTTAAGGGAAAAAAAAAGATCATAACTTGCCAAAAGTGCACGTGAGCCAGTTATTTAACCATTCCTTAAAAAGTGAAAATAAGATATTTTATCTCATCCCTACACATAAGATATTCTGTTATAAGTAAAGCTTCTTATCACAATTGCCCTTTTATGTCTGAATTCACACAATTTTTTTTTTTTCTTGAAATGTAAAAATAGCAGCACCTTAAAAGTAATAAACCAGAAACCTAACATTTCCACTGGACTGAATTTCCCGGCATGACATTCAGACTGTGGAACTCTTTTCCCTAAAATCATCATTTCCATATATTTATTTAGGGATTAAAAAAAAAACAAAAAAAGTCTTCAGTTTACTCAAATTCTGGAATCTTCCCTTTCTATGATATATACACAGTTGAAGATAATGACTTTTTAAATTTAAATTTTCATATAGATATTAGAGCTGCTATACACTACAATCTTATATCTAAAGGCAAATTGTATCCTATGTATAATTTCATTGATGCATGTATATTAGCATACTACAAAATTTTAAACTTACACAGTATATTTAAAATACTGTATAAGCTTAATGCTTATGCATTCCATGGTTTAAAATTAGTTGTACTGGGATAAGTATACAAGTCTTTCTTTTTTTTTTCCTATCCTTAGTGCAGCTGACCGAGAGTAGAAAACACCAAAAACTTGGGAATATGTTCTGATCCATTCCCTTATTTAATATTGCATTTAGCAAGTAAGTACTTCAAGTTTCACTCTCACCACCAAAATAATTTCAATTCTGGTCAGAAGAGAAAAATACGATATTTAAGAAAATTTTCAGCTACCTTCTAACCCCAAAATACACAACTCTTGATTACAGCTGACGTGATTTTCAAAAAGAAAGAAAAGGTTCTGCTTTCAGATGGAGCTTGTCAAGCAAGTTTCAGCACCAAAAGAAATATTAACAGGTGGCTCAAAGTCCCATGAATATAACATTGCTTTTCTTATTTTCAGGAGTCTAGCAGGATCCTCACTACAGTATCCAGAACAACAACAGGGGTACAAGATTTTTTTAAAAAGCCTCAGGATTATCAAGCTTTCTCTCCTTTGAAGAGACAGGGAGCACTCTGCATTCTAGCACAACACACATCATGAAAGCTTGCTCTTATTACTCCAACTTGTGCTTTTTGGTACAAGGAGAGAAAATCTGTTTAGGGAAGGAATCACACAAGGAAGCTGAGTGGGGGTACTGCCTAATTCTGAGACTGCACTTTCATTTGTTTTGCCTGCCAGTATTGATTTAATTATACTGCATTATTATCAAAGCTGCATTATGTACTTTTTTTATTCCTTTTACATGTGTTTGAGGTGAAGACCTTGGCTTTGTCGGCAAACAGCGCGTTTCAAGTTATTTCTTAAGTACTAAATAATAAAAGAGAAGAAAAGATTTTTTTTTTAAGATAGCAGACAGTGATCACAAGTTAAAGGGTTAAATGTAAGATCTCCAAGAAACATTTTGAAGTTGATTAAGACCCCAGCTTTGCATTAAACAGTATCACTTCCACATGAGTTGTTGCTAATGCTGTTAAGGAGCAGCTTGAGAAGCCCAGTGTGCCAGTGACCTCCTTCACCCTCCAGCCACCCACTAGGGCTTCTTGATTAGCATCCTACCTGGTTCTCTGAGGAATTCCCATCATCCCCTAGGAGCTCATTCCGCACCTCATCACTGTAGGCGATTCGTGACCTTTTCTGTAAAACAAAAAGAAAAAAGGGTTAGGAAGTAAAGCTCCGAAGCCATTGGCATCAAGGCTGATCATCTTAAACCTCGAGAGCCCCCTAATGGATACCTATTTTGGTAATATAAAATAAATCTGCAAGTAAAAGTTATTAAAAAGTTCTTCGGCTGCTGCGCTTTGACGCATGTGAATGGCAAAACCTTTGCATTTGTAAGGCAGCCACATCCTTAACATTTTAGCAATGAGAGAAGCTGCAGTGAAGCTCAAGATATGCAACCTGTGAACCCAGTTCTGATAATCCAGTAACCAGGACAGACAAAATACATTAATACCAAAAGCCATGAAGAAAGGCAGAAGTGCATTGTTCTGAAGAACGTTTGCTAGGTGGATGCAGAACTCTGCAGGACAGAGCAGCGATGCCATTAAATAGGAAAGGAAAACTGAAGTACCCACTTTAAAAAAAAAAAAACAAAACAAAACCCAAAAACCCAAACCTGATCAAAACACATTTGACAAAATTGGTTGAGCTTTAAGATGCAGAAAATCAATAAGCCTTTTCTATGGTGCTGAGACTATGAATCCCAACTGGAAAAGGACCAGAAATCGGCGCAGGGGGAGGGGTGGGAAATGGAGAGAAAACAACAGCAGAAAGAAACATTGGCTTACAGCAGCTCGTGGAAACACCACAAAAGAGATTCATCAGATTGTTATGACAGTTGTTATTCACAGCTTATGAGCATTATATTTGATCATGAACTGGTACCATATTGATTATGAGTTAGATGAAGTACCAAGCAAAAGAAAACAAATGTCTGAAGATTATCAAGGTATGACAGTGTTCAATGAACAATGGAGAAGTCCATAAGGAAAGCATCAGCCCATCCTTCCATTTCTCTGTTGGTAAAATAACAGGCCCTTTACTTAGTTAATAACCCTATGCTCACTATGAAAAGTGAAAAAGGATTTTTAACATCTGAAATATTTTTACATTTGAGTGCGTTTATGATCATTTTTATACTTCATCAGAGGAAGAAGCTCAAGAGTAGCAAGATCTAAGCTGCAGGGTCTTCCTTTACTGAAGAGAGCTTCCCTCACTCTCTGCTGTGTTACTCACTACTAGTAGTAACTCAGCAAAAACATATCCATCCTCAAGCCTTCCCTAACTGGAGAACCATGGCAGAAGAACATGCTTGTAAAATGGGCAAAGGGAGCAAGTCACTGGGAATTACAATGAGCGCAGGTAAACACATTAGCCTTGAGCAAAGAAGCATGGGACTGCCTCACCCCTTATGTTAGGAACCTAGCACTGCAGTAAGCCTTGTAGTAGTCGTTTCAGAGCAACACATTTTAGCTTTTTATCCTGTGTAGCTCGCCCTTTATTACCACCACCATCGTTACAATGCTTCTCAATTTGTGATTCAGTTGCTGGTGTTCAGATCTAGATGATATACTAAAGCTCCAGATGTACGTAGCCAGGACAAAGCATACCATGGGCCTACTACAAGAGCTGAATTGTGCCAAATCTTTTGGAGATCTCAGCTGTCACAGTTTCGTACTAACCAAGCTAAAGTAGTCTACGGCATTAAAGGAAATGAGAACCTTTAAACAGGCTGTGGTATCAGAGCTGCCTGTTTAAATTATTCATTTCATCACTATGGGGGACTAAAACACTCCACAGTATGCAAGAATATCATATGGAGCTAGGTTTTGTTTTTCTCTTTTTTCACCAAAAAGCCAACAAATTGGCATAGATTGCTCAATTACATTATTTTTCTATTTTTTATTTGATACACATCAAACAAGGAAGGAAATTACAAATATGTACCAATAAATATCTAATCTTCTCTGATTAGGATCTTCCCATTTGAGATGTAGTAGTTCAGTCTCTCCCAATTTCATGAAATGACTCAGCCCCATTGATTCTGTTAGTGTTGAACGCATTTATCATTATTAGACTGAGATGAGGAGCATGATGCTTCATGAGCTTGTTCTCTAGTGAGCAAGTTGCCTAATTATATAGAGAGGCTGAGATAGTCCTTGGTTACACATCATTTATTTGAAAGATTTTGCCTGGATGATATTCTCATTCATAAGAGCCTGCGTGGAAGAAAGGAAAAAGAATATTCTTCGCAGGAAAGACAAATCTTAACATCAGTACAATTTTTAGAAGCCCTTTATAACCCTCTATATCATCAGCACTGAACTTAATAAATATGTTTGTACCATTGTTCTTTCATTGCAATAATCTGTCACGATCAGAAAATCAGCAATTACATTAAAAGAAATAACCCTTTGACTACAATTAGGTATATCTCTTTGCCATAATCAATAAATAATTTGATACTACTTTTGATCACAGTTTCCCTACCAAACGAATCAATAATATAAAAGGAAAGGCCTTTGAACTAAAGTGTCCGTTTGTTCTTCCAGGATTTGTCCAAAATATCAATATTTTGAATCACTGCCCTTATTTTTTATTAAAGTAATATTGGCTAACACTTTTAAACCTGGCTACCGAAATTAGCTCGGTTCACTCAAACGCAGTAATTAAATAACGTTTTGATTTTTTTTATTTAGTTTTATTTCAGTTCATCACTATCAGCTGTTTATAAATACATACTTTAGCCAAATGCAAGAATGATAGTTTGAGCTGGAAATGTCACACACACTGCTACAGTTTGAAGGAACCCAATTCATAATGCATTTTATAAATAGTTAATGACTTCTATACATAAGCTAACCAGGCAAATCAAGAAATTGTCAACATTTTTAGTCTTAGTTGTCAGTTACCACTGTCTACTGGTACTTTATATGTATGTTTCTAGAAAAGACAGAAGCTTTACAGAGTTTGCAATCCAAGGCATTTCTGGGCAGCTCAATATAGGTTTAAGAGGTTCTATGCGCAGTTTTTTTGCCCATAAAGGACTGTCAAATATAGAAGTTTTCCCCGTATTTTGTATTTTCTTGTACATACAGAGGCAAAAAGCCTAAGCACAGAAGGGTTTCTAACTCAGGGCATGCGTTTGCATTCCAATGTAGCACGCACACAAACACATGACAGCACCAAAGGGTTAAGCTACTTTCTACAGCAACTTCAAGATGAAGAAAGTTTCAGGGGCTGCTTTAAATGTACTACAGTATCCAGACCTTCTGACAAGGAAGAATTTCTGATTCCAGGCAGATCTCTCTTGGTTTATGAACAGGATTTTTGCATACTGATTGGGTGATTTCCTTAAAGCCCTGTTCAAACAGATACACTTGCTCAGTTCTGTCTGGCAATTTGGCTTTAAACAATCTGTCTACTTGACCCAAGCCTTAACATTTCCCAGTAGAACTGCATGTGTTCATGGGCAAGACCAGCTAAATTAGAATTGAAACGAATTAACTCAGCTTAAACTAATTAAGATCTGTGATCTGTAGTACCACCCCCCTGTATGATTCTACATGTGAAGTAGGGTACATGTAAGCAGACTGTAAGAATTCTGCTATACTACTAATCTGAGCATACAAATGAAGTTTGTCTATTACTAAAGCATAGGAGAAGTTAATTTCCATGGCCTACACATGGCAAAGCAATTGCTTAAATTGCCTCACCTGGGAATTTAATACAATGTTATCATCAGGCCAGCCACACTGTAAATAGATTTATAATGTTTTCCATGTGCTCGGCTAGGTTGCATATGAATTAAGTAATGATCTGGTATTACAATACAATCAGCTAGTTTCCACACCTGGCAGACAGGATATTTTGCTAAATTACTACCTATACAGATACATCACAACATAAAAACAGAAAAGGCAACGAGAAGAGAAACAATCTACACAGTCTATGACTGATTTTAACATGGTAACCAAATACGGCGTAGATAGAAAGAGGTATCCAAAATAATCTTTTCCCAACATCTGTGCAACAGAACACATACTCATTCATTTCTATTCAATTTGGCCCTAATTTTCCACATTCTATACTTTAATTACCATCCACATGCTGAAATGTTCCCATTAGTGAAGGCCAGAACTAGCCAATGCCCCCTCCCTGCAATGCACTTTTGACAATCAGCCAAATAATGGATAGAAAGTACAGCACATTTTCATACCTGAACCAAAGAATAGCTTCCCCCACCCCCAAAATGCTAAGGAATCCACTGAAGAAATAAGGTGCATTTCAGACAAAAGGCCCAGCCTCTCCATTTCTCTGTCTCAATGTTTTAAGTTCAGGTTAAACAGGTATTTTTGGGCAAAGTAAGCATAAATAAAGAAAAAGGCTTATTTATCCACAAACATCTGTTTTCAGACAAAATTCATTAGGATTCTCCAGTATATAAAAATGGTTTGGAAAAAAAAAAAAAATCTTCAGGCATCTGTTTCAGAGTTTGGCTCTACTCTAGATGTAAACAAATACTTGAGATTAGTATAACTAGAAAGAATTTGTATGAAAAAATTAGACTTTCTTTTCTGTTCTCTGATGCTAGTCAGCTTTGTCAATGCTCTTGCTAAAAGCAAGGTGGGAAAAGTGACCTGATGCTTAAATGGACCACTAAATACTGAAGAACTAACACTTTCATCTCTGCCATTCAGGACAGATACTTGAGGTGTTTGGTTTTTGGGTTTTTTGGGTTTTTTTGCTAGGCAGAAACAGAAAAAAACAGTATTAAAAAAATTTGGAATAAAATTAAGTGACCTTACTCAACAATTTCAAAGCTTCTATTTAAACAGAAACTCAAAAATCTCTTCTTCAGGAAACAAAAATCACTGAAATTGCTTAAAAAATTGTGCTCAACCTTCAGTTTTCAAAGCTTCTCCATTTCTATGCACAAGCAATTGAGGAAAGATACTTCAGACTGCAGTTTAAAAGGAGTTTCCTCTTCTTAAGTAGCTTTGTTTTTACTGAGTGTGTGTAAGAAGCAGGAATATGGTTACACAGGGCTGATACACAACCTAATGCAACTTTAAAAAGAGGAGGCTGAGGGGAGAACTCATTGCTGTCTACAACTACCTGAAGGGACATTGTGGAGAGGCTGCTGCTGGGCTCTTCTCACAGGTAGCTGGAAACAGAGCAAGTGAGAATAGCCTGAAGCTGAGACTGGGTAGGCTTAGACTGGGAAAAGTTTTAAACAGAGAAAGTGGTCAGGCACCAGAATGAGCTGCCCAGGGAGGTGGTGGAGTCACTAACCCTAGATGTGTAAGAGTTGTTTGGATGTGATGCTTAGGGATATGGTTGAAGGTAAATCTTGTTGAGTAAGGTGATCCTGAGGGTCTTTTTCAACCTGGATGTTTCTGTGATTCTGTGATTCTCCTTTTGAGAATTTCCTTAGGAAAATTTAAAAAATAAAGCTGATACTTTTCTGTCCAAAAGGAAATAAAAACTACTCTACAAATACTATGAAATTTCTGATCGAAGGAATCAATTTCACAACAAACATCGATTAGCAAAAGTCAACATTTTAAGCCACTCCTGCTCATGCCTGCAATCCCTGCATGCACACAAAAAAAGGCTGCTGGCAACTCTGAAAGAAAAATGCACGAGTTAAAACCTGTATTCTGCCAAAGGTCATCAGCTTCCTACAACAGCAGGGAGAAATCAAACTTCAAGTGGTAATGTGAAATTAATGCAGAGATACTACCACCCATTTTAAGCAGAAGTCACAGGCCTATAAATCTTTTCAATAATCATCATCAAACACACTTTTTGTTTCATTAGGGGGTGAGGGCAGGAAGAAAAGTCAGGCAAACCCTCATGAGGACACAAGACACTGTATTACATGGGTCATGAAAAATAACAGCTTCTGTCCACTAAACTACTTCCATCTCAAACTTCTGACCAGTGGCCCATGCATGTCACCAACACCTCACCTGAATGAAGTGATTCATGAGATCATTAGATAACCTTTCCCTTACTCTGGAGTTTACCCTGTAAAGAGGAGAACCTCTGAATTTAATTCATATTGCCAACACATGCCCCACAGAAGAGCTGTTACAAAATGCTGTGATACAAATTAATTGCTTTTGATTGATATTTTAATTGCCTCCTCCTTTCTTTGGAGCTTCACTTCAGTTTTGGTCAAGTGAAAAATGGGCTGTTTAATTCAGTCTTTGCCCTAATATTGAGACCTGAGCAGACTCATGCATGAGTGCTCATTCAGGTACCATTTAAAAAAATTATTTTTAAAAGTATGTAAGCAGTAACTATCAAGGTTTATTAAGTGTGAAGATCTTACTTGTCGCTTTAGCACCCTGAACTGCTGCTCCTCAGAAACTGGCAGCACATACTGGAATAAGAATCATTCCATCCCTGCTCTGTTCCTTAAGATCTCCCCTTGTTATCCGTTAATGGCCACTCTGAGAGGCTGTACAAGTTCTGGACTAATTGAAGCTTTGCCTGATATGGCAGTCTTTAGAAAGTGAAGCTTTCCTTGAGGTTCACACTACATTGCCTTGACAGTGAAAATCCAGGCAGCTCCAAACAAGATCAGTGGAAACGTGTAAGCATTGTTGGTGACAACAGAGGAGCGGAGACAAACCAGAAAGACTCAGTGGAATTTTTGAGTTTGGACATCAATATTTACTGGGAAATGAGCTGCTGCCAGTATCAGCATCTCTCATTTCTCTTTTTTGTTGTATGTTGGTCTGCTTAGAGGCAGAATTTCTGACTATGCTACAGGTAAGGGGTGGGGGGAAGAAGCAAGCTATCTGAAACCTGTCAAAAAGAGGCTTTAAACAGCAGATATTTTGTAAGTGCATTATTTTGTATAAATATACTGCCTTGCGTTGCAGGGCTCAAGATTAGGTTCTGAAGAAATAAACCGTGATACAGACACATGGATTTTAATAATTTCTTTTTTTTCCATCTATTTTACGCACTTCTAAGAAAAGAATATTGTCAATAAGCATTTCTGCTGAATGGGAGACACTGAGGAACACAAAAGCCGAGGCAGTACAAAAAGGAGGAAGATTTCAGCTGCGTAAATTCCAGGTAGTGGATTAGTTACTGACTTTAATAGTGTTAAAGCAAGGACTGCTAATCATTAGCTTGTGATAAAACCAGAAAATGCCATGTCTGAACATCGGGCTAGTATTTTATCATATTAGCTATTGATTTAACACAGCATGAAGCAACTGGTTCTGTCCCAGTAGCGCCTGGTGGGGAGCAGCAAAGGTACAGATTTACTCCTTCAATCTGCTACAAACTTCAAAGCCCAATTGTGACCACTAACCACAAAAATTGCTGACCTCTGACAAATTTTCTCTTTCTTTAGATGAGGCAGTGTGTCTGTGTGTGAGTACCCATGATATGGAATGAAGGAAAGCAGTCCCCGCTGGATCACATCCAGGCAAAAACAATACATTCAAGAAGCACTAGGATCCAAAAATCAGTGTTGACTGGGCTCTGTTATAGACAAAGTATTTTTCTTTTACATTTTTGTTCAATAGTTTGACACAATGCACTTCAAAAACACTTTAACTGAAATACAGAGAATGAGCACCACATGGTTATGTTTGTAAACCACTGTACTGATTTGAACTAATTGGAGGATGTGATTGAGAATTTAGAGTATAGGCTGAGAAAGGAAAACAGATGATGCTATTTCAATCATAGCTTTACTGAGAAAAAAAAAAATAAATAAATATTTTAAGAGTTGTAACCCAAACATAGATAAGTCAGATGGTTTGGAGACTGCTTAAGACCACTCTGGGCTGCGGCTGCTCCTGCATGGCTTTCTCCTTTTGTAGCTGATCTTGAATAATTTCACTAACCTCTTTCCTGCTGCTAATCCCCCTGGCTGATCTACTTTCGCCTATCTGCTGCATGAAACAGATGGTGAGATAAGATTGGGGAAGGGAGGAATGTGGTACGGGTGGTTAGAGACCCCTCTTAGGGATTTTGATCTCTGGGAGGGCTGTGGTGTTTCTGTATTACCATTTCACTGTATATATCTCTTGCACGTTGTAAATATCTGCTTGTATATTGTGCAAAGCTGTAAATATAAAGCTGCATTTATTAACTTCCAGCTGACTGCGTTCCAGCTTGGGTTATTTCAAAGTGTGTGTGGGGGGACGGGGACAGATAACTGCTAAACCACCACACTTTTCACCTTTTTATTCAATAGTTTGACCCAATGCATTTAAAAAACTCTGCAACTGAAATACAGAGAATGAGCACCACGTGGTTATGTTTGCAAACCACCTTAATTACACTGGTTTTCTATTTAACTATTCATTGCATCACATCTCATTTTATTTTGTACTTAATGGCAAAGTCAGAAATTATTCCCTGCTACTTTTATTGAACAGAGTTTTTCACATTCGCTATCATTCATCTTTTTAGGGCTTAACTGAAGTTGTGGTTTTGTTTGGTTTTTTTTTCTTTGTATGAAAATTAAAAGCCATATGGCTGGAAAGATGTTTCTGAGACAGTGAAATATATAAGCTCAGTGTCAAAAAAAAAAAAATAACAGTGCCTAAAAACAGGTTTTCATGCACTAAAAAGTATTTTTGGAAAGGTCTGTCTAAGTTTTTTTGGTTTAAAATAGATCCTATCAGAGTGGCACAGATGTAGGTGGGACAATTCAGCTGCCTTGAAAACATTACCTTTATCTCTCTTGCCCTCATTCCAGGTGTCCAAGATGAGATCTGTCTTCATGGGTTCCTTTTGTTTTTTTCACTTGGGACTTGACAATGGGCAAAATGGATAATTTATTAATAGATCAGAGCTCTGTATAAAAATGTACTTTTAACTGGAAAGCCCCAAAGCTGCCATCCTTCCTAGGCTTTACCTATATATCAACAGCAGTCCAGAAAGTGGGAGAACTCAAAAAGGTAAGAGTAGCATTCAAGCCCAGTTACAGATCTGTGCACAGTTACTGCTACACTGCACAGTTCTGGAGCCCCCAAAACAAGGAGGACATGGAACTGTTGGAGAGTCCACAGAAGGCCACAAAGATGCTCAGAGGGCTGGAACATCTCTCCTATGAAGACAGGCTGAGAGAGTTGGGGTTCTTCAGCTTGGAGGAGGCTTGAAGGAGACTTTACAATAGCCTTCCAGTGTCTGAAGGGGACCTTCAGGAGGGCTGGGGCAGGATTATTCACAAGGTCTTGTAATGACAGGACGAGGGGGAATGGTTTAAAACTGACAGAGGGGAGATTTAAACTGGATGTTAGGATGCTGGTGATTGGTGGTAACCAGCATGGCTTCACCAAGGCCAAATAACGCCTGACAAATTTGGTGGCTTTTTATGGTGAAGTCACAGCAGCAGCATACAACGGAAGAGCAACTGATGTCATCTACCTGGATCTGAGGAAGGTTTTTTACTATATCCCACATGACATCCTGGTCACCAAAGTGGAAAAACATAGACTTTATGGGTGGACAACTTGCTGGATAAGGAATTGGCTGGATTGCACACAGAGAGTGGTGATCAATGGCACAACGTCCACCTGGAGACCAGTGACATCCCTCAGGGGTCAGTTCTGGGACCAGTGCTGTTGAACATCTTTGTCAGTGACATGGACAGAGGAATTGAGTGCACCCTCAGCAAGTTTGAAGATGACCCCAAGCTCTGTGGCACAGTCAACTTGCTAGAGGGCAGGGATCCATCCAGAGGGACCTGGACAGGCTGCAGAGGTGGGCCCAGGCTAACCTCATGACATTCAACAAGGCCAAGTGTAAGGTCCTGCACCTGGGTCGGTGCAATGCCAAGCACAAATCCAGGCTGGGTGGTGAATGGCTGAGAGCAGCTCTGAGGAAAAGGACCTGGGGGTCTGGGGTGATGAAAAGCTCAACATGAGCCTGCAGTGTGAGTGCAGCCCAGACAGCAACTGTGTGCTGGGCTGCATTAAGAGCAGCTGTGGCCAGNGAGGGCCACAAATATGGTCAGAGGGCTGCAGCAGCTCTGCTATGTGGACAGGCTGAGAGAGTTGGGGCTTTTCAGCCTGGAGAAAAGAAGACTTCGAGGAGACCTTATAGTAGCCTTCCAGTATCTGAAGGGAGCCTACAGGAAGGCTGGGGAGGGACTGTTCACAAAGTCTTGTTATGACAGGACAAGGGGGAATGGGTTTAAACTGGCAGAGGGGAGATTTAAACGGGATGTTAGGAAGAAGTTCTTTCCAGTGAGGGTGGTGAGGCACTGCACAGGTTGCCCAGGGAGGTTGTGGCTGCTCCCTCCCTGGAGGTGTTCAAGGCCAGGCTGGATGAGGTCTTGACAAACCTGTTCTTGTCGAGTTGTCCTTGCCTATGGCACGGGGAGACTGGAACTAGGTGATCTTTGAGGTCCTTTTCCAACCTAAACCATTCTATGATTCTATGATCTGCATTACAGTTGTTTGCCTCTACAGCATCTGGCCAGAGAGTGCAAGCACAGGCTGATAAGGACAATTAAGTTAAAAATGGAGGAAGGAAGTTACACTTGGATACTTCTTTCTAAAGGAAAGAGCTGGTATCAGCAGATGATGTGTTACTTTTACCAACAAATTGTCTGGAAAGAAATTTCAGCTGAAACAAAGGTATTTGAATGAATATTTCATATTTTGGTTTATCTGTTTATTACCCTTTAGCATGGGAGTTAAGTTAAAAAAAAATTCTTAAGTTTTCCTAAGATTATTTTTCTCCCTAGTTCACTATCATTGGAGCACTCTCTTTAAAAGTTGATGCTCACAGTATAAAATTGTCCCTCTGGGGGAAAATGGGTCCATATTTTCCCTTTCTTGCTTCATGTATGCTGGCCCAACATCGAATGGTTTAGGTTGGAAAGGACCTCAAAGATCCAACCCCCCACCGTAGGCAGGGACACCTCCCACTTGAACAGGTCACCCAAGGCAACCTGGCTTTGAACACCTCCAGGGAGGGAGCAGACACAACCTCCCTTGGCAACCTATGCCAGTGTCTCACCACCCTCACTGGAAAGAACTTTCTCCTAACATCCTCTTTAAATCTCCCCTCTGCCAGTTTAAACCCATTACTCCTCATCCTGTCATTACATGACCTTGTGAATAGTCCTTTCCCAGCATTCCTGTAGGCCCCTTTCAGATATTGGAAGGTTACTATAAGGTCTTCTGGAAGCCTTCTCTTCTCCAGGCTGAAGAGCTTGATAAACATGCTGGAGTTTATCTTCCACCTCAGAGATTTAGCAAACATTTATGGTAATTACAAACCTTCCACAGAGCATGAAGTCTTTGGATCACAAGACAGTCTGAAATAACTCATTTTGTTTTTCCCTGTCCTCTAAACAGCATTTGTTGGAAAAATTAAGTTGTGTGGTTAGAGACACTATTAGAAATAAAAGGAACAAAAAGAAAGCTTTTATAGAATCATAGAATGGTTTAGGTTAGAAAAGACCTCAAAGATCATCCAGGTCCAACCCCCTGTGCCATAGGCAGGGACACCTCCCACTAGAACAGGTCACTCAAGACCTCATCCAGCCTGGCCTTGAACACCTCCAGGGAGGGAGCAGCCACAACCTCCCTGGGCAACCAGTGCAGTGTCTCACCACCCTCACTGTGAAGAACTTCCTCCTAACATCCCATTTAAATCTCCCTTCTGCAAGTTTAAACCCATTACCCCTCATTCTGTCATTACAAGACCTTGTCAATAGTCCCTCCCCAGCCCTCCTGTAGGCCCCTTTCAGATACTGGAAGGCTACTGTAAGGTCTCCTCAAAGCCTTCTCTTCTCCCGAGTAAGAGAAAAGAAAAATAGTAAAAGGAGCCGCTATAGTATATGAGTTAAACAGTTATTACAAAATGAGTTGAAATGCGAGGTGACCAAAGACGACTTCATAAAAGAAACATGAGCTGGAAAAAGGCATTAGGAGCTCTCTACTCAACCATTAACAAGTCTCCCAACAAGTTAATTTTGCAGAGAAACTTGAAGCTTTTACACATACACTTATTTTCTGCACATGCCAGTTCTAAGTGCGAAGATCTATTGCAGTTAAACCATTCTCAGAATGAAGCCTATTTTTTGTAGCCTAGTTCTGCTGATCTTTAAACTGAAGTTATTCACATCTAGCAGAGATTCCTTTAAGAGAACAGCAGCCTGTATGATATTAGTGCCTGACTTGCAATGTCTGCCACCACTTTTAAAAACTTGGTTTAGGAGTGAGAGTCTTCTAGGATCTGATATAGAGACTAAACTGCCATAAGTGACTATAATGACATCCTTAAATATTTCTGAAGATTAGCCTTACTATGAGTTAAGGATCAATTTAACTGACAATAACACTGGATTAATTTTGGCTGCTCCTATTCACAGAACCACAGAATGTCAAATGCTGAAAGGGACCACAAAGGCTCATCCAGTCCAACCCCCTGCAGGATCACCTATACCATATCACACAGGAACGTGTTCAGGCAGGATTTGCATATCTCCAGAGAGGGAGACTCCACAAGCCCCCTGGGCAGCCTGTTCCAGGGTTCTGTCACCCTCACAGGGAAAAAAAATTCCTCCTCATCTTTACATGAAACTTCCTATGTTTCACCTTCCACCCACTACCCTGCCATTGGGCATCACTGAGAAGAGTCTGGCTCCATTCTCCTGGCACTCATCCTTTACATATTTATAAACACTGATGAGGTCATCTCTCAGTCTCCTCTTCCCCATGCTGCAGAGCCTCAGCTCCCTCAGTTTTTCTTCATAAGAAAGATGTTCCATTCCCTTAATCATCTTTGTGGCTCTGCACTGGACTCTCTCAAGCATTCTTTGCATCCAAATTTTTTGCTGATGCCCACCTTAGACTTGTTCCTTTTGCCTCTAAATCCAAGTGTAAATCTGTGCTATAAACAACCGAATTTACCACACTCAGATCTCCTACACCAAAATAAAGTTGTAAATAGTAAAGTTGTGGATTACTTTGAACTTGTTTCAAGTGTGTTCACACAGCTGAGGTATCTTTATTTCAAAAACTCTTATCCTAGTTGGAGAACATGGTTGCCCCCTTTTCCCACCTTGATTTTTTTTTTTCTTTCTTCCAACACTGCTGACTGAAATCACAGAACGGTTTAAGTTGGAAGAGACCTCAAAGATCATAAAGTTCCAATCCCCTACCATAGACAGGAACACCTCCCCCTAGAACAGGTTGCTCAAGGCCTCATCCAACCTGGCCTTGATGCCTCCAGGGAGGGAGAATCCACAACCTCCCTGGGCAACCTGGATAAATAAGGGTTTGTAAGTTACAAAATCTGTGTCAGCAAATTAGGCAATGTTTGTTATATATACCAAGGCAAAGGGCACTAACACCCACCCACTTGTAATTTGGTAAGCCAGCTTATCAGACTGCTCTTAGAGCATGCACAGAGTGGTTACAAGGAAGCCCAAGGCTTTTCTAGATGGTGTACTTGAGAAGGAATTGAGTGATCTCATGCACAACTCTGGAGGAATTTCCATTGACTGAATAGGTAGGTTTGTTAACTTAGGCAGCTAAGTAGCGGTGTAAAGAGTAAACATAATAGGTTAATAATGGGCATTTGGGAGAATCAATAGAATGGAACTGTATGAAATACTGAAACTGGAGTAGTGAAAAGTACATTACCAGAACAGACAAATAGGCACAGGTAGCAATAGACAGCACAACAGCTGCAGATGGCACAAAGTTGGCCTACAGAGGAATTAGAGCTGAATTTTGTAGAATCATAGAATCAGACAGGGTTGGAAAGGACCACAAGAATCATCTAGTTCCAACCACCCTGCCATGCCCAGGGACACCCTACCCTAGATCAGGCTGGACACAGACTCATCCAGCCTGGCTGCAAACACCTCCAGGGATGTGGCCCCAACCACCTCCCTGGGCAATCCATTCCAGAGCCTCACCACTCTCATGCTGAACAAATTCGTCCCCACATCCAATCTGAATCTCCCCACCACCAGCTTTGCTCCATTCCCCCTAGTTCTCTCACCTCCTGAGAGCCTAAAAAGCCCCTCTTCAGCTTTTCTGTAGGCCCCCTTCAGATACTGGAAGGCCACAAGAAGGTCACCTGGGAGCCTCCTCTTCTCCAGACTGAACAGCCCCAACTCTTTCAGTCTGTCCTCATAGCAGAGGTGCTGCAGCCCTCTGATCATCTTCGTGGCCCTTCTCTGGACACACTCCAGCATGTTCACATCCCTCTTGTAATAGGGGCTCCAAAACTGGATGCAATACTCCAGGTGGGGTCTCACCAGAGCAGAGTAGAGGGGGATAATCACCTCCTTTGACCTGCTGGCCACACTTCTGATGCAGCCCAGGATCTGGTTGGCTTTCTGGGCTACAAGTGCACACTGCTGGCTCATGTTTCACCAGCTTGGAGACCAGGATGTGTTGCCGGACAGTGTCAAAGGCTTTGCTCAGGTCCAGGCAAATGACATCAGTTGCTCACCTCTCATCTATTAATGTTGTGTGCTGTTCATAGAGGGCCACCAGGTTTGTCAGGCAGGATCTGCCCTTGGTGAAGCCACGCTGATTGGACCCAGTCATTATTCTCCTGCCTCAGGAATATTCAGTCACCTTTCATGCATCAGCTGATGCAAGGCATATAGTTTTGAGATTATGGGACATGAGTAAAAACATTGATAAACTGCTGAGCAGAACAGCCCAAAGCTGAAGGCACCTTGGAGACAGTGAATACTGATGAAAAGAATCCTGTATGCACAGGGATCAAGAGTTGGTAATTGGGTGTGATAATTGAAACAACAAGGAGGAAAATGAGTAGTTA
>VWZI01022770.1:367275-393573 GCA_013396835.1 Psilopogon haemacephalus
CTACAGATCCCAAATTATTTTTTTTTCCAGCACTTCCACTGTATTTGTAGTAAGTGTAAATGTAACACAGTCTTCTCCACTGTTCCATACTTTCCCTTTGCTCTCCAAACCCTACACACACTTTGAGAAATCAGCATGATGGCCAGCGGGCAGATGTAATGCTAGCCCTCATTCCTGCCCAACTTAGAGAGCCAAATCTCTCTATGACCACATCAGAGAACAAGTCTAGAAAAGGAACTGTGTATTTAAAGAGCCAAATGAAAAAGTAACACATACATTAAGGCACTATATTTGCCAAATACATACATATGCCATTCCAGTCAAGCTCAGTAAATGGAATATGAAAAAAAAAACAAAACAAAAAAAACCCACAGAACAAAGTAATGTAACTTTAAATGACCATATCATTGTTTCTTGTGATATTAAATAAGATACTCGGCAGTGCAAACCTTTTTCACACTGTTGCAAAATTGGTTTACAATTGTTCTGGTGATGGTCATTATTTGCAATCAATACCAGCCTGAAACATGAATTTAGAAAAAAAAAACAACTAGTCCACCTATAGATTAAAAGCTCTGGAAGAACATACAAGATGAACTGATAGAAGTTATTCGATGTAGGGACACACACAGCTGCCTGTTGGCATTGCCTCTTTCTCACATACTGGGAAAAACACCATACTGCCAGGAGATGCCAAAGTTTTAACACCTTCTTTGTGGGACTGTCACGTGGAATTCGGAAGCTGAAGCATAGCTAAATGACATCTACCTACGACTTTTGACTTGAATTTTGGGAGACTCGCAGAAGAGGAAATCCTTTGGTGAAAAAGTGCATGAGGGAGGTGGGAAGAGGCCAATCAACTGATTACTTTTTAAACAGAAAATGCAAGAAAGCAGCTTCCCTGGCATGATAGAATTTGCAAAATAAAGCCCTTCAGAATTCAGTGGCTGATGTTATTTCTAACTTGATTTGGTGGATATATCTTCTCTCACTGCACAGTGACAGCATTCCTCTCATATCTTCCTACTGAATGAGCTGGAAATATATGAACACCAGCTATGTGATGGGATAGCTTGCAGATGACACCAAGCTGTGTGGTACAGTCAACTTGCTAGAAGGCAGGGACGCCATTCAGAGGGACCTGGACAGGCTGGAGAGGTGAGCCCAGGCCAACCTCATGAAATTCAACAAGGCCAAGTGTAAGGTCCTGCACCTTGGGTCAGCACAATCCCAAGCACAACTCCAGGCTGGGCGGTGAGCAGCTGAGAGCAGCCCTGAGCAAAAAGACCTGGGGGTCTGGGTAGATGAAAAGCTCAACATGAGCCAACAGTGTGCACACATGGCCCAGAAAGCAAACAGTGTCCTGGGCTGCATTAAGAGCAGTGTGGCCAGCAGGGCAAGGGAGGGGATTCTCCCCCTTTACTCTGCTCTCCTCAGACCTCACCTGGAGTACTGTGTGCAGTTCCAGAGCCCCTAGCAAAAGAAGGATATGGAACTGCTGGAGAGAGTCCAGAGGAGGGCCACAAAGATGATCAGAGGGCTGGAGCACCTCTGCTATGAGGACAGGCTGAGAGAGTTGGGGCTTTTCAGCCTGGAGAAGAGAAGGCTTCCAGGAGACCTCATAGTACCTTCCAATATCTGAAGGGGGCCTAGAGGAGGGCTGGGGAAGGACTATTCACAAGGTCTTGTAATGACAGGATGAGGGGTAACANGATCTAGTGGGGGGTTGCCTTGCCTATGGCAGGGGGTTGGAATTGGATGATCTTTGAGGTCTCTTCCAACCTAAACCATTCTATGATTCTATGATTAATATGCTCTTTTGACACAGCAGTTAAGAGAGGAACAGAGCTGAAAGTCTAAAGATTAAGTACTTCAGTTTTAAAGATTTTAAGTTTCATTATTAGGAGCATAACATAGGGAAAATAAAGTACTGGCTTATTTTGAAGTAAGCAAAACAATTATATTGTTGCCCAAAAACAGTATTATCAAAGTGCGTATATTCTTCACTAGCAAAGCCAACACAGAGTAACCATCCCTGGAGGTCTTCAAGAAAGGACTGGATGGAGCACTTAGTGCCATGGTCTAGCTGATTGGCTAGGGCTGGGTGATAGGTTGGACTGGATGATCTTGGAGGTCTCTTCCAATATGGCTAATTCTATTCTATTCTAAAGGTTGGATATTTAAGTTCTTCCTGCAGAGGACATCTTTCTCCCTTTAAAGCATTTGCCACACTATGGCCACCAAGCCTGAGGGAGTTACTTGAGCTCTATTAGATTACAATTAACACAGTAATATTAGACAACACTCTCATTAAGACATTAGAGGGGAAATACCAGGCTTACTGCGCAGTTAAATGGTTATATTTTAAAAAATTAGAAGTCTGATGTAACTGAATGGTCTGCTAAATACTACTGCAGAAAAACAAAGTTGCACTTTTAACAAAGAACTTTCAAAAAACCTTAAACGACAAACAGTAATCACTACTATCACAATGGGTTGTATGAACTCTGAAGGAGTATATAATATTTAGAGAGAAACATGAGATTCTATCCAGAGTCTAAGTAGTGTTATGTCTAGTTCTGTAACTGAGACTTCTTGTTCAAACTTCCCTAATCTGGATTAAAAAAAAAAAAAATCAGAAGGAATTCTTTCAAAATAATCTTCTCATTTCCAGGTAGTTTGCTAGTTGGTTGCTGCACATATTTCAAGTGCTACATTTTTCAAGTACTACATTTTACAAAGGTCATACATGGCATCAGTCTGATCCCCAGCTGGATGAGTTACGCATAGCCAACACCACATAAGAGTACAGCCTAATATGTGCATTACTTTTAAGCAGGCATAGGAATTCAAAGTGTGCTAACTCTGAAATATCTGCATCTGCAGAGATTTTTCTCGAGAATGTTCCTACAAAGTGGGTAAGACAGGGACATGGAAACAGAGGAAATTTGTTACACATTCCCAAATAAGCATTTCAAATGCTTTCCCCCTTTTAAGTTATACTATTTCCAGAACTAGAAATCACACCAGAACAAAGGAAGCCTCTGTTATTTTTGTATAAGCCCAAGCTAAATGTATCATCAACTCAAACAAACCAACACGTGTGTCACAATCCCAAGTTTTTAGTTTGGAGTAACATCCATTACTTATCCATAAAAAAAGAAAATAAATTACTCCTACCGAATCACAGAAATATTCAGGGTGGAAAAGACCCTCAGGATCATCAAGTCCAACTGATAAGCCTCCACTGAAAAGTTCACCCCAAACACACATCTAAGTGACCTTTAAAACCAGGGTTGGTGACTCAACCACCTCCCTGGGCAGCCCATTCCCATGCCTGACCATTCTTGTTAGGAAAAAAAATCCCTCCTAATGTCCAGTCTAACCCTACCCTGTTACAGCTTAAGGCCATTCACTCTTGTTCTACCACTAATTATGCCTGTGAGAAGAGACCAGCACCAACTTCTCCACAACATCCTTTCAGGGAGTTGTAGGATCTAAGGCCATACTGGGCATATTAATTCAGATCAAAAGTCTATTAATCTAACACACAGTATCCAGTACGAACCAGTATTAGATGTCCAGAGAAGGAGTCTGGCATACTGTCTTTGCTCACACATCTTATGGTGGACTACAGAGCAGGCACTCTGATGCTTTCTCTCCATTTTTAATGCCAAAGGCATGCCTTTGAATTTGAAAGTGTTACTGCAACTAAGTCATCTTCTGGCTTCCACAATATTCTGCAGCAGTGACTTCCATGGTATAATAATACCTTGTGTGGGAAAAAAAAAACAAAAAAACAAAAACACACACACTCTTGCTTTCTAATCTCTTATTCTGTAGATTAATTTGATGCCACCTCATACTCTAAGCAATGGTGTGTAACTGTTTGACACTGATCTTGATATACCAGCTCATTATATAATCATATATATATATATATATATATCTCCCATCCCTCTATTCCTAGCTGAAGACTTTTAGTCTGAAGAGAAGACTGAGAGAGGGGATCTAATAAATGTCTATAAAAATCTGAGGGCTGGGTGTAAAGAAGGAAGGGACAGCCTCTTCTCACTTGTGCTCTCTGATAGGACAAGAGGGAATGGATGTAAACAGGAAGTTCCACCTCACTATGAGGAAGAATTTCTTTACTGTAAAAGTCACAGAGCAGTGGAACAGGCTCTCCAAAGAGGTTGTGGAGTCTCCTTCTCTGGAGACTTCCAAGACCCATCTGGATGCATTAGTGTGCGACCTGTGCTAGATTCTATGGTCCTGCTCTTGCACAGATGGGAGTTGGACTTGATCTCCAGAGGTTCCTTCCAACTCCTAACATTTTGTGATCCTATGACCAGATAGTTCTACTGATAATGAAATATGTTCAGGTTCTACTGTTCTTTTCACAGATGGATCACAAAGTACTGAAGAGTCAAACCTGTAAAAGGTGATCTGTCTCAATCCTTATTCCTTTACTAATTCCTAAAGTCTGATTGTCTTTTCTGGCCACTGTTGAGTTTGGACCTTTATACTTCAACCAAACAAGAACACTTCCTCATCACTGGGAACAGAAAGGCAGTACTAAAAAGTAAGGCACCTTGCAGAATGTTAACTATCAATAGTGATTTTCATCCATGAGTTCAGTGCTCAATTGTTTGGTACCCCAAAACACTGCTGAAGTAATTTACCTCTCTCTTTTTACTGTCTTGAACATTTTAGGAGCACCAATAACTCTGTCAACTCTTCCCCTTTGTATTATAGATCACCTACCAATATGTTGAACAGCACAGAGTGGAAGCTGTGGGACAACACTGCTGAATTTCCTCCACCTTGAAAAACCAACCATTCTTTCTCACCGTTTACCACCTGCTTTTGACCTATCCATGAAAGTACCTTCTCTCTTTTGCACAGTAACTTACATTGTTTTGAAAACCTTTGCTGAATGGAAATCTATGAAATATTCTCCATACATGGTAAACTTGTTAATTGTGCTTAATTAAAGAGAGGTTCAAAGTTGCATACATCAAGAAAAATTCTATCAATTAATTAAGTGAAGGGTATGGAAGTGCAGCTGTATCTTCTAGACACTTCCTAGTATTTATTCCCCTTAATATATCCACAGAAATTCCTTTTCAGCCTCCAAACAAGATTTCAGCCTCATGATACAGTGTATGCATGCATACATTTTAAAATTTATTTATCTTAAAGAGAACCTTTGCTGACACCTAGCAGATAAATGATTAATTGCACTTCTAAGTGTCTTTATGGAAGCACTACATCTGATGGTTCAATGTTAA
Source organism: Psilopogon haemacephalus (assembly GCA_013396835.1). Taxonomy (NCBI): domain Eukaryota; kingdom Metazoa; phylum Chordata; class Aves; order Piciformes; family Megalaimidae; genus Psilopogon; species Psilopogon haemacephalus. Next base: position 372,567 of record VWZI01022770.1, read on the forward strand.
ACTGAACCATCAGACGTTAAATGTTTATCCAGATAGGAGAATCGATGGCACTCATATGCACGAAACCAAATCACACACTCTCATAGTAAACAGAAGTGCAAGTTACAAGCATGATGAAGTATTCCCTAAAATTACATCTTTGGACACACATCTCTTGTTTGTATAATTCCCAACATCTGCTCAAATCTAACTAGACAATAGCCAGAAGACACAAAACATAGAAATCCATGACATGCAGAAAACACAAACTTCTGAGCCCTGATATCACAGAATTAACCAGGTTGGAAAAGAACTTTGAGATCATTAAGTCCAACCTGTCACCTAATACCTTATTGTCCACCAAACTATAGCACTAAGTGCCTCATCCAGGCTCCTTTTAAACACCTCCAGGGATGGGGACTCCACCACCTCCCTGGGCAGCCCATTCCACTGTCAATCACTCTTTCAGCAAAGAACTTCCTAACATCCAGCCTATACCTCCCCTGGTGCAGCTTGAGGCTGTGTCCTCTCATTCTGTCACTGGCTGCCTGGGAGAAGAGACCAACCCTCACCTGGCTACAACCTCCTTTCAGGTAGTTGTAGAGAGCAATAAGGTCTCTCCTGAGCCTCCTCTTCTCCAGGCTGAACAACCCCAGCTCTCTCAGCTGCTCCTCATATCTTACTAGACAAGAAGTTTTGCTACTAACAGTACTTCTACCCACAAAATAACATTGTTCAATTACACAGGATGAAACAAACAAAGTGAAAGAATCCTTATGAGTCAATATTACATTGTTTTATTTGCTGCATTATCAACTTCTACACACTCTCAATCCTTGCTCCTTCTTAAGCTTGACAGAGAATCTGGAAGAAGTCCTAGGCATGAGGCTGCTTATGGCAGAACCACTCTTTCCTCTCACCTACAGACTCAGCCTCAATACTTTTTGTCACCACAGGTCTTCAGATCCTTCACCTTCCTGGAGCAATGACTGTTACAGACTCAGCCAACTCCAAGAAAAACATTGATGGAAAAACAAGAAAAAAAAACCCTAAAACATGTACAGATTTCCATCCTTCATCACCATTTTCAACATATTCTGAGTCTAGGGAAAAACACAGCTGACTCAATATCTGAAGATGTTTTCCTCCAAGTTTCTTTTTTTCTTTCTCTGATCTTTAGCTTCTCAGCCACAACTAACTCTTGTTTTGGTGACACAGCCCTAGGATTCAGACACCATCTCTCTCCCAGTCACAACTGAGAAAGGCTGAAAGAGTGTAAGAAGAGCATTGCCACACACCTGCCTTATCCTTGCATTCTTCTCCAGTGACCCCCTTGTTCACTCTCAGAGAAACAACTTGAAGCTACCTGAATTTTTGGTCCAACCCAATCCAGCCATTCTTAGGGCAGTTGGGGATATAGGTGTCTCCTAGCTGCTATGGCAAATGTTTGACAGAGGTTTCAAAAGTGATGTGCCACCGTATTGACTTCTCTAAGACAACTCATCTCTCCCAAATTTATCAATACATTCCTATAGGAATTTTTTACAAGAACTATACTTCCCTGACTAAGTCACCTGCAGTATCTATAACATCATTCTCAATGTTATGTTATATTATTATATCTTTCCTTCAGCTAGTTTCAGTTCCACTTCAATCTTGTAATCTGTCTAGCCCATGTTTTTCTTAACAGACAGAATTTATTTCCTTTAAGTAAAGATGGAATAAGAGGTGGAATTTTAGTGGTGTAAGAGCAGTGCAAGGACAAACACTTTCGCAGACTGCAGAATTCTCTTGACTCATACCCCAGAAAAAGATGATCACAGCCCAAAGAAAGACTTTCTCGAAGTAAAAAAAAAAAGTAACACTGCAATCTTTCTTGCATTTCCCTTTCTTTGCAACACCCAACACTTCAAAATACTTGAGGTAACTTCTGCCCCTTTCTCCAGCAACTTAGGGATTAGCTCTGCTATAATTTTCTGGGTTTATTACTTCAGCTGGTACGACCACCAACCCAAAAGGCCTCCGGATATATTGGTTGCTCAACCATATTGGAATTTCACATGAAAGAAAACATGTCAATGTAATTCTCCAAATGGTAAGTGATTCCGTCTGAATTCACAGCAGTTGAAATGCTACCTTGCTAAGACTGAAACATGTTTCCTGAGACAAGATCTTGTCAAAGGATGAAATTTCAAAAGCACTTATATAATCTGAAAAAACAAGCCCTCCTGACCCATGAAATGAGGTACAGGTTTCAACATATCTTCCTTTTACAGGTTACTCATGAGAATCTGAAAAATCCCACCTGAAAAGACATAAGACTAGAATTTTTAAGAGGTCTAAGCTGCTGAGCTCTGAAAGCCATTGAGGATTGAACATTGACTTCTTCAGGGTCCCTTCTGAAAAAAATCTCAACCTATATCTTTTAAGCTGCCACAGGTAAAAGCTTATAGCAGCTACAAACGATGGCTTGACAATGGGGAAAAAAGAGATGATAAAGATGGCAATGGCAATAGTCAGAGGTAATGCTTCTGCATCTTCCTATAGACCTAGTGAGAAAGCAGCTTTTGATGGTGGCCTCAGAAGCAGCTTAATCTGCTGCACTGGGGCATAAAGCAGCTGCAGCATGGACTGCCACATGGGAAGAAACACTTCAGGAGGAAAGAAATGAAGGAAAAGACCTAGAGAAAGCAGACTAGCACCTAATTATGTCCTTGGTGGAAGAGAAACTCAGAAAAATATCAAGATAAAAAGAAATATCTTTAAGTCAGCACCTTCCTCTAAATGCAAATAGGAGACAGGAAGCTAATAAATGCTATCTCACCAACCTACAACCCTTCCCTTGGACTTTCAACTGATAATTAGGTGAAGGGGAATTAAACTGAAAGATCTGATGCTTGGCTTCCTGCAAGTCTAATTTTGCCACTGAACAGACACAGTAAATGCAGCCACACAGCTGCAGATGTGGTGTTTCTGTGCTCCAGTTGCAGCATGATTTTCCTGAAATCTGACTTAAAGAACAGCACACACATCCACAAAGATTATACAAATCAACCACTCCAGATACTGTAGCACTGCATGCATCTGTGCCTGAAGAAAGCACTACATAAGGGGAAAAAAACAATATATGAAGACACTAAGATATCCCTTCAATGTCTTCATTGAAGTAGTCACTGAGATACCTTTTTTTTAGTGCTAGCTGTTCCACAAAAAGTATAGGGAAACCTTTCACTGCAAAGGAGGACTTCACATCAAGGATAGTATCAAAGCAGCAGATTTAAAGCCAGGACATTCTCACAATTTTGCCAAACTGTTCATTTTGGAAATTACTTTTGTCTGAAGTGTTGCTGCATAAAGTTTGCTGAGCTGAAAGCATGGTGATTCTTAAAATTATTTGGGATTCATGATATATAGTCATAAACCTTGCTGCTGCCTGTAATTTTGTCCACTTCCTGCCTTTACTCACCAGTCTCCAGAAGCAGGGAAAGGACAAAATTAAATAAATTGTGTTGATACATGAAATTATCTTAAATTATATACAGTTTTAACCATCCCACAGCTGCCACAAACTAAGCCAGTTCTACTGTATTCCATATAGAGCTCAGCTTTGCACATGTGTACATACACAAAGAATGTGACACCTATGCAAGAAGTCTTGCACAAAGTTTGCGCCCCATTAAAAAGTTTGTAAGATATAGTAAGAATTAAGACACTATGGATTTTGGCTGAGGAATCAAAGACTCTATATTGAACTTCTTTCATTCAACATCATAATTTATTTCTTTATCATCATTTAGCGACTGATGAAGCTGGGACAGTTTAGTTTGAAAAAAAAGAGGCTGAGGGGAGACCTGATCACTGTCTACAGCTACCTGAAAGGACATTGCAGAGAGGCTGGTGCTGGTCTCTCCTCAGAAGTAAATAGTGATAGAACAAGCAGGATACCTCAAGCTGCAACTAGGTAGGTTTAGACTGGACATTAGGAAACTTTTTCACAGCAAGCATGGTCAAGCATTGGAATGGACTGCCCAGGGAAATGGCTGAGTCACCAACCTTGGATGTGTTGAAAGGTTGTTTGGATGTGGCACTTGGGGATATGGTTTAGTGTGCACCGTTGTAGAGTAGGCTTTATCAGTTGGACTTGGTGATCCTGAGGGTCTTTTCTAACTTGAACGATTCACTCTACAGTTAAAGAAAGAGCAGATAAGTCGACATATCCTAATTTTATTCTCAATCTCCCAGGTTTTTTTCTGCTATTTGTCAAAAAAACCAATATGCTTCACTCAATTTATATCCTAAATTGATTCTCAGTTACTGTCCTCACATGTAACACAAGCCTACCAGCACTACAAAAAGAGTTGGCTGTTTAACCCTTGCCTTTATACCCAAATTTGGAATACTTGGAAAAAGCCCCTGGTTGGCAGATCACAAGTTCCTCCAGTCCAAAGAACTTGCTTGTTGCCACAGTAAAACCACAATGAACAAATACATCATGTCACACATTCACAAGACAGTGTCGTGGTAAGCTTGAGAGTGAGACTTCCTTGCAGGATCAGTGTGTGCCACAATGAAAAGCTCTGATTTAGCAACCAATACCTGTAAGAACAGCAAAAAGCAAATGATGCACTTAATCTTTTTCTGAGCACACTCTTTGTCCCCCATTGCTGCCCACCATGGAGGTCATCAAAGAAAAACTACCTGTCCTAGATCTCACATGCAAAGGAGAAAACCCCACACTTCAAAGACACATTGATTACTCTTAAATATGTCTAAACGCAGATATAATTCTTCTCAAACACTTTCCTGCAGTTTACCAAATCTTCAGGCTCTGAGCATGGAGATCTATCAGCTGCCCAGTTAAACATCCACTTAAAGTAAAACATTGCTGATATAATCTTCCAGCCTTTCTGCCAAGTTTGCCACCACCAGCTGGGGGAAGGGGGTGGGAGAGGATCGCTGCGCTCTATAATGAGGAGGAAGCAGTGGTAAGAGGGACAACTGTCTCCTTTTAGCAAGCTTGTTCCTAGCTGTAGAGGTGGAAGTCTGAGCAGCTTTCCTTCCACTCCCAGCCATCTGTTATAAAAACCTCATAAAGGACATTTCTGCATCAGCAATTATTATTGATAAAAGTGTTCTGCCACAATCTCTAAAGCAGGACATTTAATTTCACCAGTCTACAGAGTAACTTACTTTTTCACACAGCTACTAACAGCAGTCTTGATTACTCACCCCCCTCACCGCCCCACATACTCAGTCCCCAATGTGCAGCATGTTCTGTGCCAATGATCTCCCCTGAGTTTAACGCTGTTATCTGTGTTCTGGGGGGAGAGGAGAAAACCTGACCTCTTGCAGCATTTTGCTAGGAAAGCCTTCAAGTCAGAGGGCACCAGTACAAATACCACAAAAATAAAATTAAGGCAAACAAAACAGAAGGGGGAGGGGGGAAATCCACAACCCAAAACAACAATAGAAACAATACTTTGTGTTCCTATTTTAAGTGCCTCTCTCAATGCTCTGTGCATAGCAGCTAAAGGCAAGCTGGAAACCAGCCAGGTCCTGGCTGCCAGCAAAAATTTTGTCACCTCCTTTGAACATCTGAAGTATGTTTACCCAATAGATTTCATTAAATTACACTTCCATTAGGAAGCATACAATGTTGATACTCATCTCAAAGATAAAAGGGATCGCTAAGAGGCATGTCATCCTGCTCCCCAGCTGATTGCTATTTCTGGGCCAATCAAGGAAAGGAGCCAGAACAATACTTAGTTAAAAAAAAAAAAAAAAACCCAAAAAAAAAAGAAACCACGCAGCATCTCCCCAAGGACTACATACTAAGAGACTGCAGCTCCATTATCAAAATGAGCATATCATTAATGACAATACACATACAGTAGGTTATTTTAATACAACTCACACACAACAAACAAGCTGTATTTGGGTCATTAGCTGAATTTGTAAAGCAGTATTTCCAAGGGTTAGAAACTCCTTATCGAGACAGGAAGTTTATAGGTTGGGAGCACGGGCAGTGGTGGTGGTGGGAACCAAATATTTCATATGATCCTAAAACACAGTGAATATAACAACACTGTGCAGTCTGAAGTGCAGTAGCTAACAGAACAATAGGCTATTCAAACATAAGTCCCCATTTCAAAGTACAGCAGAAGTAATTCAAAACACCAGGCACTGTTTTGCTAAACATCTAGGAGGGGTAATGAAAGCAAAATGCCACTGATGCCATTTACACTCTATGGATCACCTTTTTAATTATTATTACAGTACAATTTTTTAAAAGCATGCAAAAAGGGACTCCAAGAGAATTTTACAAACATTAGCCAAAGGGGAAAAAAAAATCTGTAAGAAAAAAAAAACAAAAACTGATTCTGAGGCAAGACAGGTTGAAGGGAGGGAAGAACACATAAGACTCAAACACACAAGTCCACTAGGATTGCTCAGCTGTTCCCCTATGGTAGGCTGAGCCTTTCCTAGCGGAGAAGAGAAGATATCTTTGTCTCTAAGCATTGGTGTTAGATGTATGATGTTTACTGTGTTTCCTAATCTCCAATTCACACAACAACAATAAAGGGAAAAAGGATAAAACCAAACCCATGCTAATTAAACCCCAACGTAATAGGAAAGGCCTGGGAGGGGTTAGCTCTTTCAGCCAAGCTCTGCCCAGTCCTTTTGCAGCAATCTGTGATTATAAATCTCTGAAAACACTCCTTGTTCAATATTCTGCAATCTAGACGTCAGCCAATCTCTTTCAACATGCAGAAAACCTTTTGCTTTAGCCATATTTGACATATCATATGAACTCCAATTATCCATCTTTTTGCAGTTAATCATCTCACAATTATATTTCCTGCACTTATAAGCATCCAGCTGGGAACTGAGTTTTAATCTAGGAAATAAAAAAAATAAAAAAACTTTAAAATTCAGGTTTCTAACAAATTACTTCTAATTAACCAGAACCTTTTCTAGTCATTCCAACCTAAAGACGCCTACAGCAAATGAAAGAATTTATTGTTTGCATTCCTAATGATATTTTAAATTTCCATTTCAATTTCCCCAATGAGTAACTTTCAGGAAATTCGCTGCACTTACATCTACTTAAACAAACATTCTGTTAAGCAGGAAACGCACAATAACAACAACAAAAAACTCACACACAAAACCCAGGGGAAGAAAAAAGAAAGCTGGTATTACACTGAACAAAAAAGCAGCTAAATAAAGCAAAAGAACATGAGGAGGAAGTTCTTCAGCATGAGAGTGGTGAGAGCCTGGAATGGGTTGCCCAGGGAGGTGGTTGAAGCCACATCCCTGGAGATGTTTACGGCCAGTTTGGATGAGGCTGTGTCCAGCCTAGTCTAGGGTAGGGTGTCCCTGCCCATGGCAGGGGGGTAGCACAAGGAGGACATGGAAATGCTGGAGAGAGTCCAGAAGAGGGCCACAAAAATGTTCAGTGGGCTGCAGCACCTCTGCTATGAAGACAGGCTGAGGGAGTTGGGACTTTTCAGCCTGGAGAAGAGCAGGCTTTGAGGAGAACTTATAGCAACCTTCCAGTATCTGAAGGGGGCCTACAGGAAGGCTGGGGAGGGACTGTTTACAAGGTCTTGTAATGACAGGACGAGAGGGAATGGGTTCAAATTGGCAGACGGGAGATTTGAATGGGATGTTAGGAGGAAGTTCTTCACAGTGAGGGTGGCAAGACACAGGAACGGGTTGCCCAGGGAGGTTGTGTCTGCTCCCTGCCTGGATGTGTTCAAGGCCAGGCTGGATGAGGTCCTGAGCGTCCTGACCTAGTGGGAGGTGTGCCTATGGCACAGGGGGGGTTGGTACCGGCTGATCTTTGAGGTCTCTTCCAACCTAAACCATTCTATGATCCTTGTGGTCCCTTCCAACCCTGACTGATTCTATGATTCTAACCAGAATAGCAATTAATGGTAACTTCCAAAAGTACACTGCAGCTATGGTGCCCAAGCCCTGCCAGGGAATGTAGTTCTGAAATTCCCAAGTAATGGTTTAGAAACTGTTTGTTAGATTTGTTGTTTGGATTTTTTTCCCCCCCAGAAAAAAAATACAACAACAAAAACCCAAACACCAAAGCAATAAATAAATGGTCACTTCTGCTGGTACAAGGCAGTAATTTATAGTCTGCATAAAGGAAGTGGATTAACCGAAGCCACCTAGTTAGATAATTCAGGGAACTAAGTCAATGGTGGCTAAACAGCACATGAAAGAGCTTTGTCCCACAACTTCCAGTGATTTCCCCAGGGAAAGATTTGGAATAAGAACCATGCAAAACACGCTTAGTGCACGACTGAGAACCGCTTGTGTCGCAGGGAGGTAACACGAGGTAAGTATCACATGTAAGAGCTTCGTTTACATTAAGTCTTATCAATTTTATCCAACTGTTTTCAGAAAGTCAATGCAACCATCTGACAGAATATGATTGCTGCAAAGCAAAGTATACCTTTCATGTTCTTTGGACAGTCAAACACCAGAGGATTTTCTGTCAATTATGCAGCATCACAGATGTACATCCCAAATCTGTCCATCTAACTAACAAAAAGAAAACAATATACCACTGAAAAGTGCTCTTGAGAGCTACCCTTAAGATCTACATCACAGGTGTGTGCATATATACATATATATATACACCAGTATCTGAGGGGGGCCTACAGGAGTGCTGGGGAGGGACTGTTCACAAGGTCTTGTAATGACAGGACGAGGGGGAATGGGTTCAAATTGGCGGAGGGGAGATTTGAACAGGACGTTAGGAAGAAATTCTTCACAGTGAGGGTGGTGAGGCACTGGAACAGGTTGCCCAGGGAGGTTGTGGCTGCTCCCTCCCTAGAGGTGTTCAAGGCCAGGTTGGATGAGGTCTTGAGCGACCTGTTCTAGTGGGAGGTGTCCCTGCCTATGGCACAGGGGGGTTTGAACTGGATGATCTTTAAGGTCTCTTCCAACCTAAACCATTCTATGATTCTATATATATATGTACATACATCAGTCTAACTGCAGAAATAGCTCTGCCCAGAAGGTTGGCGATCATTAAAATGCTACCAAAGTTTTCACAACACAAAACAGGAGTGCACTAATTGCCTAATCAATTCAATACCAAGTTAAAAGCAATTAATTATTCTGGGAAAAAAAAAAAAAGTGTTATTTTTAATGCACCCACAGCTTTCCAAAACTATTAAATTTTATACGCCTGCACCCAACTCCCATTGCTTTGACTTTCATTAGCTACCTCTGCAGGCACTTTGAGAACTCCACAGCCACTGGTACATTTTTTGTTTGTGCTTGTAATAGAGGGTCAATTGTGACTCTGGGCATCCTTTAACTCATTTACAACAAGGAGGGAAAAAAAAAACCCAACAAAACCAGTAATAACTTCCTCTACCAGCACTAAACTTTCACAAACTCTAATTCCTGCCACAACAGCAAGGGTTTGAATTCTAACAGTCCAGCATCGCAAGCCAATTAACAGCAACTTCCCCTTCTCAAACGCCAGCTTAGTCTTTCTGTTGGAGACACAGTACAGCGTATCAGCCAAGGTGTGAGGAGAGGGTTGATGAGGTTCACAGATACTTCCTCAGCTATCACAGAGTTAATGTTCAAACCACTCTCTTGTTCTTGGAGATTCCAGCCCAAGAGCTGCGTGGAGCATCATGAAGTGTCCACCAACACACTGACAATTTACCAGTGCGCTTCCAGTTTTGACAAAGGAAGACTTGCCCGAAGCAGCAGCAAGAACATCATGTAAAAGTTCATCCCAGTCGTGAAACTAGTTACCAAAAAACAAAGCCAATAGCCTGAGTGACAGGAAAAGGACAGTGTGAAAGTGTAGCAAGATTTACTTCTTAAAGCTCCCCACAAGCCTAAAATGCATCATCAAGAAACGCAACTCAGGCTACAGGCTTCAGTAGGAACCACAGAATTTTTGAGGCTGGAATAGAGCTCCGAGACCATCAAGCCCAGCCTATGGCCTAGCACCACCACATTGACTGGACCATGTCACCAAGTGCCACATTCAATCTTTCCTTAAAGACCTCCAGGGACAGCAATTCCACCACCTCCCTGGGCAGTCCATTCCAGTCTCTAAATTACTGTCCTGGTAGGGCATAAATCCTGCCAAATTAGTTCAAACCCCTGCTCTCCCCCTCCCATAGCAAGGTCCAGGGGTTGATGGTGTGAGCAAAATAAATGAGGGTTTGGCCCAAGGAAGCCCCCAAAGGCTAAGTGCATGGCACATGATCAAGTCAGGTGTCTTGTGCTGCCCCTCAAGTGCAAGGGTGGACACCTAGGGACAGGACTTTGAATTCATTGCTCAAAACAATGAATTCTAGTGCCTACTGGCCAGTTTCACCTTTCAAAATAGTGTACTTAAGGGGGTGATTTAGAGCTGTTGCTCCTTTTCTTGCTGTCTTTCACCTGGACTGGAGATCTATTTGCAGCAATTTCACAGCAGCCACGTGTTTGCAGCATGCATTGCAGTCTGCACCAGCAGCAAGGCAAATCTTTCCTCCTCCTCTTCTATTGGGAACTTTTGTATCTATCACGTCTGTGATTATGGCATAGTTAGAATTTTCCCTGTTACCAAATCCCTATTTTCCAAGTTCTGACTTTTTGCACTCTTAAATTTTGTGTTTATAAATAACCTTAGTGTAGTTGCTTCCTGTCTACTGAACATCCAAAGAATGTCAGGGAATTTTCCCAAATGTATTAATATTAATAAAATTAATATTAACATATTATTAATAATGATAACAAGTACCCTTTCTGTGCATCCTAACAACCAGCCTAAACTTCCCCTGGTGCAATTTCAGGCCATGCCCTCTCCTCTTGTCACAAGTAATCCTTCTAGTGGGAGGTGGCCTGGCTATGGCAGGGGGTTGGAATTAGATGATCTTTGAGGTCCCTTCCAACCTAAACCATTCTATGATTCTAACTTGCCTGGGAAAAGAGCTTGATCCCCACCTGACTACAACTTCCCTTCAGGTAGCTGTAGAATGTGATGAGGTCCACCCTGAGTCTCCTCTTCTCCAGGCTGCACACCTCCAGCTCCCTCAGCCTCTCCTCATCAGTCTTTCCCTCCATTCCCTTCCCCAGTCTTTGTCACTCTCCTCTGGCCCCACTCTAGCACCTCATTATCTCTCTTGTAGGGAAGGTCCCAGAGATGCACACAGTGCTCGAGGTGAGGCCTCCCCAGTGCTGAGCACAGGTGCAGAATTACATCCCTCATCCTCCTGGCTACATTTTTTCAGATAGAAGCCAAGATGCCATTGGCCTTCCATGCCAGCTGCCACACTGCTGGCTCACATTCAGTTGGTTGTCACCCAGCACTCCCAGGAAATCCGCTCGGAGCTATCAAGATCAAAATGGGCATTGCCATTCTGAAAGCAGTGCAAGACACTTGATACTTTCAACTCATGCTCTCAGTCACAACCACGAAATCCCACCAGAAGCCCTCCATGCTGCTACACAAAACATCCCCACATTTCTTGCTCAGACACTAAACCACAGGCAGATGCAATTAGATGTGTGATAGCAAAGCATTGCTGGAGCAATTTGGATCAAGCAGTTTTAAAAGTCAGAAAGATCAAGGATAGGGAACTTACAGGTGACCTGGGACATCTGGCAGATATCTTACTTCCAATGTAGGCATGTTCAGGCCAGCGCTTTATCAGGGCTCAGCATAGTAAGGACCACATCTGGGCAGGTCTACGAGGAGCTGGAGAGCAACATCCCATGGTATTCATGCAGCAGAGATCAATGGCCCTGAACTGAGGCTGTGGGGCCACGGGCAGGCTGGGCAAGCCGCTCACATGAGGCTGTGGGGCCACGGGCAGGCTTGGCAAGCCGCTCATATGAGGNGCTGTGGGGCCACGGGCAGGCTGGGCAAGCCGCTCACATGAGGCTGTGGGGCCACGGGCAGGCTGGGCAAGCCGCTCACATGAGGCTGTTAAATTTCTCAGGACCCTGACCATCCAAAATTGGGCATAACTCTTGCAAGATTTGATATTAACTGCAGATTGCAGAGAAGGCAGAAAAAGAAACAAAGCAGATAACAAAGAGTGGATTTGCATCACCATGGAGAAGATGAGGGTCACACCAGAAATATTCGGCATGAGAAGCAACCCTGACCCAGACGAAAACCAAGGCCACATGTCTGTTGTTGCAATAAACTGCCCTAATGTTTTAAAATAGTCTTACTGGTTTACTGCCCTTGAGTCCCATTTACACTCCCTGAATCACTGGCAAGTCAGGATCGAATGGATGCTAATGGAGAGATTCAGAAGGTACCAGGCAAACATGAAAAAATAAAAAGAATTAGAAGAAACATCCTCTCAGCTGTAGTCATTTAAGTAGGAACACCACAGAGAAAAAGCTCTTAAGTGCAAATCTTTCTTATTTGCAGCGCTACTTTCAGTGGCACATGAAACAGCAATGATAACAGGCTCGGAGGAGAAAAAAAAAAAAAGCAAACTTTGAAAATAAAGTTAAAAGATACATGTAACTTAAAACTAACATCTTCTCCTACACAGAAAGGTTAAATTGTGGGGTTGACATTTGCATTTGTTACGTTGTCAACGCTTCCTGCCTATCAGCCTATGTACAAACAATATCTGAAGATGTCATCTACATATTTATACCAAAGGAGCTTATGAACAAGACCTGTCAGTATATTTTAACACCCTTCCAAAACGTCAGCTTTCATCAGGTATAAACACAGCATGTTTAATTTATTAGTTTGGTTTAATATAAAAACTTGACAATCATGTGTCACCATAACTATCGATAAGGTAAATAAGGACTAAGGCGGAACACGTCAAAAAGTTATTAAAATATTTTGCAGCTTCCTGAATCAAATTGGATTTATTGGCTTTTCTCTGGCAATAAGTGCACCACACATTTTACTTTGCACGGCTGTTTTCGAAGTGATGGGTCCAATAGTGAAGTTTACAGACACTTCTTGCAGAATTTGGAAATAATTTAAAGTGATTCAGGTAGGAAAAAGGGGCCTTGATTAATTAAAAATAAAACAAAAAACAAGCAAAAATCCCCACAAACCAACCAACCAACCAAAATCCAAATAAATAAAACCCAACAAACCAACCAACCAACCAAAATCCAAATAAATAAAACCCAACAAACAGAGATTTTTTCACCTGTATTTGGAAAAAAAAAAAAAAAACACATTGGAGATTATTTCTTCTGCTCTAAAATACAACAAGCCTGCTTAAGAGATGAAACACAAGGCACAAGAAACTTTGAAATAGAGCTCTGAAGTTGAGCGAAGCAATATGCACATGTCCACTTATACGACACCTCAAACAGGAGGTGTTTGATTCAACTCCCTCAAGATTATTGCTGCTATCAAAGATCCACCTTCTTTGTTGCTAATGTTAGGACAACCTAGTCTCATTTCTTTCTAGATATTTCCCCCAAAAAAGCAAGAGAGGGCAGCACAGTCTCATTCCAGGAATCATAGAATCAGTCAGCTTTGGAAGGGACCACAAGGATCATCTAGTTCTAACCCCCCTGCCCCTTACCCTAGATCAGGCTGCCCACAGCCTCATCCAGCCTGGCTGCAAACACCTCCAGGGATGTGGCCCCAACCACCCCCCTGGGCAACCCATTCCAGGTTCTCACCACTCTCATGCTGAACAACTTCCTCCTATGTCCAATCTGAATCTCCCCACCTCCACAGAATCATAAAATGGTTTAGGTTCAAAGGGACCTCAAAGATCATCCAGTTCCAACCCTCTGCCATAGGCAGTGACACCTCCCATTAGAACAGGTCACTCAAGGCCTCATCCAGTCTGGCCTTGAACACATNTAACCCCCCTGCCCCTTACCCTAGATCAGGCTGCCCACAGCCTCATCCAGCCTGGCTGCAAACACCTCCAGGGATGTGGCCCCAACCACCCCCCTGGGCAACCTATTCCAGGCTCTCACCACTCTCATGCTGAACAACTTCCTCCTATGTCCAATCTGAATCTCCCCACCTCCACAGAATCATAAAATGGTTTAGGTTCAAAGGGACCTCAAAGATCATCCAGTTCCAACCCTCTGCCATAGGCAGTGACACCTCCCATTAGAACAGGTCACTCAAGGCCTCATCCAGTCTGGCCTTGAACACATCCAGGGAGGGAGCAGCCACAACCTCGCTGGGTAACCTGTGTCAGTGTCTCAACATTCTCACTGTGAAAAACTTCCCCCTAACATCCAGTTAAATCTCCCCNCTCATGCTGAACAACTTCCTCCTATGTCCAATCTGAATCTCCCCACCTCCACAGAATCATAAAATGGTTTAGGTTCAAAGGGACCTCAAAGATCATCCAGTTCCAACCCTCTGCCATAGGCAGTGACACCTCCCATTAGAACAGGTCACTCAAGGCCTCATCCAGTCTGGCCTTGAACACATCCAGGGAGGGAGCAGCCACAACCTCGCTGGGTAACCTGTGTCAGTGTCTCAACATTCTCACTGTGAAAAACTTCCCCCTAACATCCAGTTAAATCTCCCCTATACCAGTTTAAACCCATTACTCCTCCTTCTGTCATTACAAGACCTTGTGAATAGTCCCTCCCCAGCCCTGCTGTAGGCCTCCTTCAGATACTGGAAGGCTACTACAAGGTTGCCTCGAAGGCTTCTCTTCTCCAGGCTGAAAAGCCCCAACTCTCTCAGCCTGTCCTCACAGCTCCATTCCCCCTCATCTTGTCACTACCTGATCACCTAAAAAGTGCCTCCCCAGCATTTTTGTAGGCCCCCTTCATGTACTGGAAGGCCACAAGAAGGTCACCTGGGAGCCTCCTCTTCTCCAGACTGAACAGCCCCAACTCTTTCAGTCTGTCCTCACAGCAGAGGTGCTTCAGCCCTCTGAGCATCCTCATGGCCCTTCTCTGAACAAACTCCCTCTTGTAATAGGGGCTCCAAAACTGGACACAGTATTCTAGGTGGGATGTCACCAGAATAGAGGGGAAGAATCACCTCCCTTTATCTGCTGGCCACACTTCTCCTGCTGCAGCCCAGGATCTGGTTGGCTTTCTGGGCTGCAAGTGCACACTGCTGGCTCATGCAGAGCTTCTTGTCCACCAGCACCCCCAAGACTCCCTCCTCAGGGCTGCTCTCCAGCCAGTCACTGCCCAGCCTGGATTTGTGCTTGGGATTGCCTTGACCTAGATGCAGGACCTTGCATTTAGTCTTCTTGAACCTCACAAGATTGGCTTGTGACCTCTGCAGCCTGTCCAGGTCCCTCTGGATGGAACCTTTCCCTCCAATGTGTCTGCTGCACCACCGCTTGGTGTTGTCAGAACTTTCTGAGGGTGCAACTCAATGCTTCAGTCCACGTCACCTACAAAGACGTTGAACAAGGCTGGTCCCAGGACTGACCCCTGAGAGAGTCTGCTTGTCACTGGCCCCCACTTGAAATTCCATCCCCCCCTGCCACTACACAGCCAACATTTCTCACAGGTAAATAGGGATAGAACAAGAGAGAATGGCCTCAAGCTGTGACATGAGTGGGTTTCCTGGACACAGGAAACATCTTTTCCCAGCAAGAGTAGTCAGGTATTGGAATGAGCTGCCCAGGGAGGTGGTTGAGTCAATTCTGGATGTGTTTAAAAGTCATTTGGATGTGATGCTTGAGGATATGGTTTAAGGGTGAACTTTGATTGGAAAAGACCCTTAGGATCATCAAGCCTGACTGATATCCCTTCAATGTTTCTGTGATTCTGTGACCTCACCAGCTGGCCATTCCAGCCAGGTTGAAACAGCTTGCTCTACAGGGCAGAACAAGCCACTGTACTTAGCTGAATACATGAAAATAGTTCAAACACTCCTGCCCAAGTCAAACCCTGTAGTTCAGAGAACTTCAAAGGCTGAGGGTGGAATAGAGAATGGGCTGTTCATTGACAGCATCTCTCCTTGTGAGAAGAGGCTTTTCTTCAGCAGGTCTCACTCTGCACCTCTGCATGAAACATGGAGAAGTTGATACCAGTATCTTAAACTATGGGCATCAAGTATGGCATGCCACAGCCTCTTCACTCTTCTGTACAAACTACCTGGCAGGGATAAGGATTTCCTAAAATCCACCAGCCATGCTGCATGTGCCCTCAAAGACCTCATTTGGATTTCCTGTTGCTTAGATAACTTAAAAATTCTACTAATTCATGCATCAAAAATCAGGAACTCAGAGAGTGCAGTTTGGGACCCAGAGAAGAAACATAATTTCAGTTCAAGAGGGACAGAGAACTGTTTAAGGGAGTCCAGTGCAGAGCCACAAAGATGAATAAGGGGATGGAACATCTCTCTTATGACTGAGGGAGCTGGGCCTCTGCAGCTTGAAGGAGACTGAGAGGCAACCTCATCAATATGTAAAAGGTGAGTGGCAGGAGGATGGAGCCAGGCTCTGCTCGGTGATGCCCGATGACAGGACAAGGGGCAACAGGTAGAAGATGAGGCAGAGGAAGTTTCATTTATTCCCTGTGAGGGTGACAGAATACTGGAACAGGCTGTCCACGGTTGGGTTGTGGAGTCTCCCTCTCTGGAGGCATTCAAAACTCACCTGGAGACACTCCTGTGTGATCTGGTATGGGTGATCCTGCTCTGGCAGGGGGTTGGGCTGGATGATCTTTTGAGGTCACTTCCAGCCCTTGACATTCTGTGGTTCTATGATTACCAGCCACTAATTTTTTTTGTTGCTATAACAAATATAACATTGAAGACCTTGAAAGTTAGTAGTCCAAATTTACTAAGAACCAGATGTCAGGCCACAGAAGCATGCAGTCTGGTTTCCTTTATTTGAAATATGGTCTGAGAAGGAGAAAGGAAATTTCCAAAGGGCCTAAATCTTCCATAAAGGATGGATCTCAAGATAGTCTTGTTTCAAAATGATACATTTAACTACACTTGAACAAGAAGCATTGCAGAGCATTTCCATTACTGCTTCTGCAAAGTGATTTCAGGTTTTATCACTGAGTGCATTTAGACCAATTCTTAGACCAAACACCCTCACTTCCACACAGTTCAGTGCTTTCTGAAACACAGATGTTTGGTTCAGAGCCTTACACATTTCTGTCTTCGGTGCAGATCTGAAACAGAGTTTCCAGGTAATTTTCCTCACAAAGCAATCCTGTCCAGATTCACATGCAGTATGTAAGGAAAAGCAGGAGATTCACTTCAAAACCACAGTACTGCCTAAACAGCAATCACCACACTAGGTGGAAGAAAAGTCCTCAGCTAAATAATTTCTTAAAACATAGCAACACCTTACAAACTGGTCCCATATTATGAGGTAAGGGAACTGAGCAGATAACCTTAGCAACTGAGTACATTTTAGGTACAAATTGAAAACTTCAAAAATTTGTCATTGAAAGAAAAGCAGAAATTTAAAAAAGCAAACAAACAAACAAAAAATTTAAAAAAGGGAGGGAGAGGAGACATTTTTCCTTACGTTCATCCTAAAATTCATGCATTTTAAATCAAGATGTCTCCAGGGTGCAAGTACTGAGCCACCAATCTGCATCGCTGAATGTGGGACATGCAGCTTGTGAATGGAAAAAGGGGACCTTAATAACACATTTGAAACAGACTCCAAGTATGGGTCAGAAGAAAGATGTAGCCCAGGTGCCTTCAACTGAAATAGAGATCTAACAGGAGGACAACATGACAGAAGGTGAGAAAAAGACAAAAGGAGCACTAAGGGCTTAAAAAGGCTGGGAAAGCGATTCAGGTTAGCAACCCCTAACTTAATCCTGACCTTTCTGTAACTTTTTACCTTGATTTAGTTGACTGAACTAACTTTGTGGGAAGCTTTACACAACTGAACCTCAGAGTGTGATATCTCCTGAAGACTGAGCAGAGAGAACACCACACAGTCGTTTAGGGGTATTAATAACATTGAACTACAAAACACCACCACAAATCTTTTTTTTTTTTTTAATTAAAAAGAAATAAAATCCTAGAACTACATCTTTGCATTTTCAGTTTTACTCCCAATCACATTAATCTCGGATAAATACTTCTCAAGCCTTTTTAGGAGTACTAGAAACTGCAACTGATTGAATTCTGTAATTTCAAGGATGGCTGCTAAGGGGACAACCTATAATATTAAATCTTACACCTGTATATCTTAAACCAAAGAAACAAAAATAATCACAAGAAATGCATCAATACAACAATCAGTTCTTTGCATAGTTCTATTGAGTTATTACCACCACAGTGCCAAAGAACTGTGCTCCCACGTGGTGGTTCAGGAGTTATCTGCATCCCCCCATCACCCAGACTAGACTCAGTCATCTGGAAGTTAATAAATTAAGCTGCTTTATATTCACAGCTTTGCACAATACACAAGCAGATATTTACAATACATTACAAATGTTTACATCTATATACAGTAAAAAGGTAATACAGAAACATCACACCCCTTCCAGAGATCAGAGTCCCCAACAGGGGTTCCCTACCACCTTCCCCCTCCAACACCCAATCTTATCCCAGTACCTGTCTTACATGCCAGGTAAGCAGGGAAGATCAGCTGACAGGGGTGGGGTGCATGTTTAGAAGCAGAAATTGATCAGTTGGGTTACACAGATCCAGTTAAAAAGCAAGGGAAGGGAAAGACCAACAGCGCAGAGCAGCTCTGTCTTATCTGTGTTTGGGTTCTTATTTTTGTATCAGTCAGCAAACCTGCGAATGGAGTAGACATCATCAATGTTTTCCTTTCTCATTTCTCTTATTAAAATATTCCAATTACCCTCAAACCAGCACATCACAGGCAAGAAAGTCTTTTGTGCTAGGCAAACAGAGATCCCTCTGTCAAAATATTTGCAGTTATATGTCCCAATACCAATTATCACTACAGGAAGTAACTTTTCCAATTTGGAAATAAAGCAATTTGCTTTCAGATTAATGTCCTTATTCTGTCTTAAATGAAATATTACATAAGGTTGGGTTTGGGGTTTTTTGGGGGGGGTGTTGTTTGTTGGGTTTTTTTTTTCCCCTTCCCTGGTTGGTGATAGACCCTAGCAAAGGTTACAGTTTGATTTAATAATGGCTTCAAGTCTCACACTCAGGAAGCAGTGGAACAGAAGGTGTTGTCATCATTATGCAGGAGCATTTTCTACCTCAGGTTCAACTCAAGACCCCCAGAAACAACAGAAGCCTTTTCTTCAACTTGTCAGAATTCACATTTGAGTCTTTGGTGAACAGGTACAAAGCCTTGCAGTTACAAATCAGTGTTTCCATGCTGACCAGGAGGGTAAATTGGCAAACACCACCCTTACTCCTTCTAGTCTTAACTTCCCTTGAAAATAACATAAATAAATAAATACAAAGCAAACTAAGGAAAAAACGTGAGGATTCAGAAAGTAAACACCAATGCCAACCAATTGGGAACATCCAGAAGTCTCTCTCTCACATAAACACATCTCAAGTTCTTTCTCCAAGCACCACAAACTTAGTTATCCCAAACATCTTTTTTTTCATTAAAACTATCAGAAATGGCAAACTGCTACTGCAGCACGAAAAATGCCTCTGTTCTACTGCTGATCCCAGAAACCACCTGCTATATTCCTTTCCACTCTTCTGTTCTTTACATTTCTACTCTATTTTTCATTGATCAGCTCTTTTAGGAATGAAACCTCTGCACTATTTATTATATATTGGGAAAGGTTTCTTTTCTTAGCACTGGCACCCTAAAGGCAGGTTATTAGAAGTGAACAAAAAGCGAGGGAGGTGCTGGTATTTGCTTCACTCATTTTAAGTGTATTAAAGCATTAAACTGTCAAACACACAGAGCCTCCAGCCTTTGCAGGAGTTTTCTCCTCAACTCAACAATACCATGTTTAAACAGACTCTTTGGCCAAGCACAGCAGCTTTAAGGGAAGCTGGCTGTACTTGGGGCTTGACTACTAAATGCCTGCAGAATGAAAATTTTAAAAGTTACCCAAGAAGAGAGCAGAGATATTTGCACTTCTTCCATATGTTTCACATAGGAAAGAACATGACAAGAAGGGGGGGAGGGAAATCACTCTAATACACTTCCACCTGCATTTTTTTTTTGCTTTATATGCCTTCCTCATTAAGCCTTAATCCAGAAAGAAGACAAAGTCTTCACTGCTGTAAAGTCCATCTTCTTTAACCTGTGACAGCCAGTTTTAAAAGAACAATAAAGTTCTTTTTCTGTCTACCACCCACCTGCTAAAAAGGAACCAGTTTAGAGCACAAGAAAGGAATGGCTTACCAGAGAGAAAATAGACTGAGATAGTGTGGCTGAGCATTATTTAATAGGATTTTTAAATATTTGAAACATGTAAATTATTTAAGACATTTTGTATTTTTTCAAGACACAAGGAAACAGGACTCTAACAAACATGAAGGCACCTGCATCAATGCCTACTTTGCTCTTGGGTTAACATTTAGGGGAAGCAACAACAATTCACAATTTCAGCTGAATTCAACAGTAATTTGTAAAAAAAAAAAAAAAAAAAAAAAAAAAAAATTAAATGTCTATTTCAAAGCAATTTACTTTTAAGTTCTTATCACCTCCTGCGTGCTTCTAATAACTTCATAATTATTGTTACCTGCTCTGTCTTCTTCTGCCTCCCTNATGTTTCACATAGGAAAGAACATGACAAGAAGGGGGGGGAGGGAAATCACTCTAATACACTTCCACCTGCATTTTTTTTTTGCTTTATATGCCTTCCTCATTAAGCCTTAATCCAGAAAGAAGACAAAGTCTTCACTGCTGTAAAGTCCATCTTCTTTAACCTGTGACAGCCAGTTTTAAAAGAACAATAAAGTTCTTTTTCTGTCTACCACCCACCTGCTAAAAAGGAACCAGTTTAGAGCACAAGAAAGGAATGGCTTACCAGAGAGAAAATAGACTGAGATAGTGTGGCTGAGCATTATTTAATAGGATTTTTAAATATTTGAAACATGTAAATTATTTAAGACATTTTGTATTTTTTCAAGACACAAGGAAACAGGACTCTAACAAACATGAAGGCACCTGCATCAATGCCT
>VWZI01022770.1:395120-429951 GCA_013396835.1 Psilopogon haemacephalus
AAAAAAAAGGGTTGCTTGGCAAACAAACACTGCCATCTAGTGTCATCCCCTGAACAAACAAATCAAGAAGGGCTGTAATTAATCCTCCCAGTGTCAAACAGGCACCTTCTCCTTATTTTCTGCCTTATCAGTAGCACATGTCTCTCCCTATTTTGCAGTCAAACACAAATTAGCCTCGCTCTATCTGGAAGAAGGGGGGGAAAAAAAAGTGATAACATGGGAAGGAAGTTGAGAGTGCAGCTCTTCTCTGAAAAGCCAGCATGTTAAAATAATGGGGTTTTGCTCTGCCTTATTTTTCTTTTCCCCCTCTGAAAGTCTCGTGTTTCTAATTTATGATAGAAAGCAAATCAGTCTTTCACTTGTATGAGTGCAGGTGAAAAAAACAACGAAGGGAGAGCGAGACATACTCTGTTCTGCTTTATTCATCATCACATCCCACACTAATGTTCCAACTCCAGAACCTTTATTACTGCTGCTATCAAAAGCAGGACAACGACAGCTTGATTCTCTTTGCATGAAAGTTAGGGAAGTATCACTTGAGTAAATCAGGAAAGAAATTTCCAAGCAAGTGGGAGAAACTAATATTAAAGCTTTCCTCTTTCTGTTCCTGAAAAAGCAGCATTCACCTTCTGTGTAATAATCATAGAATGGTTTAGGTTGGAAGAAACCTCAAAGATCATCCAGTTCCAACCCCCTGCCATAGGCAGGGACACCTCCCACTAGATCAAGATGCTCAAGACCTCATCCAGCCGGACCTTGAACACCTTCAGGGAGGGAGCAGCCACAACCTCCCTGGGCAACCTGTTCCAGTGTCTTACCACCCTCACTGTGAAGAAATTCCTCCTAATCTCCAAGCAAGTGGGAAACTAATATTAAAGCTTTCCTCTTTCTGTTCCTGAAAAAGCAGCATTCACCTTCTCTGTAAGAAGGTTCTTAACTCACCAGCTAGCTACAAATACTTTTGAGTAGACATTGCTTCCTCCACTATCTGCTAGTAAAAACAGCAAACAAATTTACTTCTACTACTTAGAAAAGTTCTAATGTAAGAACAATTACACAGTAAACAGAGAAATGATAGTTCTCTACCTAGGAAAGGCTGGTAAGGGCTAGCATGCAGACATATCTAAGAACTGTCAGGTTAAAAAAAGGCAGAGCTGATATCATGCTCAATTTCTCTTACATACCTTAAAATGTACATTACAGAAGGATTTAATTCTGCCACAAACTTCATTTAATACAGAAACATTTCCACGTGGAGGCAGAAAGAGGGATGACATGGTTTAACGTCCATGGTGGTGTTGGGTTGAAGGTTGGGCTTAATAATCTTAGAGACCTTTTCCACCAAAACAATTCTATGACAATACTACTTACCATGAGCTTCCAGTTCCACCAAATACTTCAGCTCATCATGAATGAACAGAAAGAAGCAGCTAAATATAGAGAAGCTCAGTCTAAGTAAGAATAACCAGCCAACACCCATGGGTAATGTTAGAGTGATCATTAAGCTTTTATATCATCAAGCCTTTATGCTCCCTTACACCGGGGGGCCACCAGGCCCCCCAGTCTGTTGTCATCTCCACCATTCACCGAGTGCGCACCATGGGGACTCACCAATGGCATCAGGAGGAAGGTCTCTCTGCTCAGATGGGCAAACTTAGGGCTTTTTCCTTTCCCGGGGACCATTAAAAAGAAGAGTGTGCAGGGATGGCAAAG
The DNA here is from genome assembly GCA_013396835.1 of Psilopogon haemacephalus. Taxonomy (NCBI): domain Eukaryota; kingdom Metazoa; phylum Chordata; class Aves; order Piciformes; family Megalaimidae; genus Psilopogon; species Psilopogon haemacephalus. The sequence goes on from VWZI01022770.1 coordinate 396,834, forward strand.
TGGTCACACCTGGGGTGGGAGGAGACTCCAACAGCACCCAGGTGCTCTGGGTTTGGGGGAAATAGGAGTAAATGAGGTGTGGTGTGGGCAAGGGGCAGATATGGTGGAAAAGGGAAGGTGGTGCTGAAAGGAGGGAGATGAAAAGAGGAAGATGGGGGAAAAGGAAGGAAATAGAGGGGAAAGGAGAGAGAATGAGGGAACATAGTCTCAAGTTGTGCCAGGGGAGGTATAGGCTGGATATCAGGAGGAAGTTCTTCACAGAGAGAGTGATTGGCATTGAAATGGGTTGCCCAGGGAGGTGGTGGAGTCACCATCCCTGGAGGTGTTCAAGAAAAGACTGGATGGGGCACTTAGTGCCATGGTCTAGTTGACTGGATAGGGCCAAGTGATAGGTTGGACTGGATGATCTTGGAGATCTCTTCCAACCTGGCTGACTCTATGATTCCACGAAGATGGGGGAAAGAGGAGATAGAGAGGAAAGGACAGAGATGGGGGAAAAAGTGGGATAAAAAAAAATAATTATAAAAGTGAAAATTGGTTTGTAAAAAAAAAAAACCTGGCAGGGGGTTTGGACTTAATGATCTTTTGAGGTCCCTTCCAGCCCCTAACATTCCATGATTCTGTGAATGCCGACAGTGTACTGTGTGAGTCAGTACGAATTTCATTCATAGCCCCCAGCCAAACACAAAAATTATCAGACTCACCAAATCACTTCCTGAAAGCACCTTTATTTGTAATCACTCAGCCAAGTCTAGTGCTCCACAGACTGCTTTTTCTTAAAATCACATGCACCACCTCCACTGTAACAGCCCTTGACTTTCTGAAGGACCAAAAGACAGCAGACCACAAACCTCAACACTCTTACCCCTAAGTGGTAACATCTCTGGAGAGAAACACGGAGAATTTCCTATGAAGATCAGGTGAAATTGGCTTAGATAATAATCTAGTTAAAGAATTAATGTTATTTACATAAAAATTTGCTGCTTGATTGCTCTCACCCAGTACACTACCTTTTCAGACACTGTTACGAGATGCATCTTCTTGGTGCAACATGGGAGGATTCTTTGTAAGCAGTTATCTACAGAATTATAAAACCCAGGAGATAAGATGTGCTTCACTGGTCTGGCCTCTCAGGAATCTCAGTGAAGACAACCACAACCACTTAGGTTAATTACAAATTAAGCATGTTAACACTTCCCTCTAAGGAAATGCAAGCCAGGGCTTGTAAATTCCATGGTGAAATAGATTTCCTTCCCTCATACTTCCACACAAAACTGTTTGGGTTTTTTTTGTCTTAAGATGTACATAAACTAGGGCAAGTTTTCTACAGGGGATCTAAGTTATATAACCTCATTATCTTTTGTAAAAAATTCGGTTTACACATTGAACATTTTTTTATTAATATATAAATTCTTTCTTGTGTTGCTTTCCCCCCCCCCCCCCCTTAAAAAAAAGATAAAAAAAATCAAATAATTCGANTAATGTGGAATTTGCCTCTGTAGTGTACTGGTTTGAACTAATTAGAGAATTTGAGTGAGAAATTAGGCTATTGGCTGAGAGAGGAAAATACAGTATGGCACTTCACCTAGAGCTTTACTGAGAATGAAAAAAAAATTGTTTTAAAAGTGTAACCCAAACATAGATAGTCAGATGGTTTAAGGCCACTCTGGGCTGTGGCTGCTCCTTGCATGGTTCCTTTGTCTCTGCCTTTTGTAACTTCTTTCCTACTCCTAACCCCNGGGGGGTAGGGGGTGGTTGGTTACACCTCTTGGGGATTTTGATCTCTGAGAGGGCTGTGGTGTTTCTGTATTACCTTTTCGCTGTATATATTTGTAAATATCTGTTATACATTGTAAATATTTGCTTGTATATTGTGCATTGCTGTAAATATAAAGCTTCATTAATCAACTTCCAGGGTTCTGAGTCCTAGCCAGGGTTTATTTCAAAAGGTGGGGGGGCAGGTAACTGCAAAACCACATGTAGAAAAGAAGTTAGGCTAATGTTTAGCAGCAGACAAACATCATATCAGAAGTTATTAGAAAAGGAACAGCAGGAAAAAAAAATAAAGAAAAAGCAGTGCCTCTGTATCAAGCTGTTTGAGTACAGCATAGAGGACTGATTAGTTATCTCAAGAAGGGGACAATATCTACAAAACTGGCACAGTGGAAAGAACATTTGTTCACAAAATGACTTCTCAGAATTAGACTGTCAAAGTCCACTCTCAGATATTTCAAATCCTTTCTCATTCTGAAAGTTCCAAATTCGTCAGATCAGGTTTCCAGCCTGAGCATGGAGGGTGTATATATTGACAAGGTGAATCCCTTGTTTTCAGTAACATCCTTGGGATTAAAGTATGAAGGCATACACAATGTGCCCCACACACAGCTTCTGGGTTTGTAACAATTAAACCATAATGCTTCACTTTATAAAACAAAATAATCTGGCAGCAACAGCTGAGTCTTTAAACTTTTAGCTCAAACTGGAAAGCTAGGCAAGAGACTGGCCATAAAGGTACAGGTCACTAGCTTGTCATTTGACACATGTCATTCATTATGCTTATAGCTATATAGCAGCACTTACAAAAAAACAGCTAAATGTAACTGACTTAGCTGTAGCAGTTGTTCAGGTGAGCTTCTGGATTCAGGTAGTACTTGGGAGTCACACAAAAGAGGTAACTAACAAATTCCATTGCTTATCTCCTTAAATGTTTCTAAAGCTTAACAGCAGCTGCCATTTTAACAGTGATCTTAAACAGAACCTGTAGAAGGTATGAAATGTAAATAGGTATCTCAACTACTGATTGAACTGAAGCTACTGTTCATGCCAAAAACGTTTAAATGTTTAGTCAAAGGTTTAAACCTTTGTGGAAGGTATCTGTCTACACATCTTACTTCTCACCCTCTTTTTTTTTCCAGTCTTTCAGTTATACATCAGAATAACCAAAATAAGTACCAGGTAGTTGGCAATAGAACAAGGGGGAAACGGTCTCAAGCTGAGACTGAGCAGGTTTAGATTGGATATTAGGAAAGTTTTTCATGGAGAGAGTGGTCAGGCACGGGAATGAGCTGCCCAAGAAGGTGGTTGACTCACTCACGCTGGATGTGTTTAAGGGTGGTTTGGATGTGGTGCTTAGGGATATGGTTTAAGTTGAATCTTGTAGAGTAGGGTTCTCATTGGACTTGGTGATCCTGAGAGTCTTTTCCAACCTGGATGTTTTTGTGATTCTGTGATTCTAAGCCTTTCAAAGGAATAAGCAGCATCTCTTGAACTGATAAAAAATGGCACCTGCAAAACTTGCCTGTTCTGCTGTGACCAAAGAGGAATAGTTCCTGTGCTGTCACCTTTATTTTCTGGCTGTTTATCTTGTTGAATATACCCATTCTACTTACAGCCTCACTCTTGTAACAAATAGGGATATTACTAATATGGACATCTTGGATTTTTGTATTTCCCCACATTGAGCCAGTACATGGAACCCTTGGGGTGAAAACAAATCCTAGCAGCTAATCACACATTTGCTAAGTTTCTATAGCTACAGTTTCACATGAACTGAGCTGGATTCAGGTCAAAGTATGTTTATCAAACCTGGAAAGCCTTTTACCACTGCACATCACAACATGCATATAATTTTCTGTTAACAATTAACAACAACAACAAAAAAGTTTTATTAAAAATAAAAGAATGCCTATAGTCCCTGTACTTAAAAGACTACAATAAAACATAAGGCTTTTTTTTTTTTTCACATTCAGAACTTATTTCAAACAGGCAGTGACCAGGGAAGTTATATAATTTAGACAGTCGAAAATAAAATATTTACAAGCTTAAAGCATGCAATTGTGCGTTGGTAAGCGCAGGAAACAAACAAACAAAAAACCCCAAAAACCAAAAAAAACCCCCAAAAAACCACAAAACCCTGCTTTATTGGAAGATTATGTTACATTTCCAAAAATCTTTGGCTGCTGGTCTCAAGACTTTAATCAGCCCAGAAAGCTCAACTACGTACTCTGCAACTCCACTTCGGGCCACAAGAGGGAGCCATTACCAAAGGCTCCGTAACTCTGCAAGCCTAAGCCAGGTCAGTGCAGGAGTCCCAGAGCCACCGCAGGTTGTGTTAATGCAGCTCTCATGACCTAACGGGAATGAAATCTTACTCCAAAAACGCAGTACTGGTGTATATACTACTGAAAATGAAATAATAAATGCATGATTTACATCGGCAAGTTAAAAAATAAAGCAGTTCAACAGTTTTAGTTTGTATTGATGCGTTTATCACGCAGTAAGCAAGGTTGAATTTAGCTTTCAGAGGTGTGCATAATTTTTTTTTTTTTTAAAGTAGCATTTGAAGCTTGCCCTATTCCTACATTTTGCCCCTGGCATCTGCTCCCCATGGAAGACAGCACAGCACTGAGGCGAGGATCAGAAATCACTGTTGCCTTAAGCTGAGATGCAGCGATTGCTTTGTTAATTTTCTCCATCCATATTCACAGCGCTCAGCTGTGTGAATACTTTGAATGACAAAATCGAGCTATTCTGGGTTTTGTTACTACTGTTCCTTTCTATGAGGGAGGACGGAGATGGAGTAAGGTGGCTTTTTCTCCTCAGACATGACAATGCAATCAGTGGGTTACCGAATACCTTATGCAATAGTGTGCGTGGGGTAGGTGTCGTTGCCTCCACACACAGCTCTGGACTGCAGAGCACCAAAAACTAACTGCAGGCACAACTCCAAGTAACAAGAACTAGCAACGAGGGAACATAATGCAACTTCTTTCTATCTGATTACAAAGCCTTGTTTGGAGTAACTTTTCAAAGTACAGCTCAGCTTATCTTAAAATTCCATATTTTTCCCCAAAATACTTCTGGCATAGTGAAGTGCATAGAAAAGAAACACTACATATTCATTAAGATGCCACAGCACGTAGTACACAATACCAAAGTGGTAGTGTTTTGTCCTTATTCCACACACTGCCTAAGATCAAATAAACTCACCAGTTAGGCATTACATGTCACAAATAAGCCTCATTGTGGTCCATCCTGCAAGTAAAGAGTGGGCTGGGGAGGGACTATTCACAAGGTCTTGTTACGACTGGATGAGGAGAAATGGGTTAAAACTGGCAGAGGAGAGATTTAAACGGGATGTTAGGAGGAAGTTCTTCACAGTGAGGTTGGAGAGACACTGGAACAGGTTGCCCAGGGAGGTTGTGGCTGCTCCCTCCCTGGAGGTGTTCAAGGCCAGGTTGGATGAGGTCTTGAGCGATCTGTTCTAGTGGGAGGTGTCCCTGCCTATGGCAGGGGTTTGGAAATGGATGATTTTTGAGGTGTCTTCCAACCTAAACCATTCTATGATTCTATGACTGACTCCATTCCTCGTTTCCTTCCCCTAACTTTTAAATGTGTTGCTGTGCTGATGTTTTCCATAACAGCTTGGTCGAGGGCCAAATTTTCCAGATGCTATGAGGCATACAAATAACCACAGGATCAAAATTCATGTTTAATATGATGAATATGAAAGATAACTAGGAATGCCAGTTCTGCATTCACTTTATGTTTGAGACCTAAAACTTGGTGAAAAAGACTTTATACTGAGGTATAGAATGTTTGCAATTCATTTCACAGACACGATTTCTTTAAAATTAAATACACACTTCAGGTTGATTGAGAAGTGTCCTCTGTTCAGTGCACATGCTACTTGTGCTGGTTTGAACTAATTGGAGGATTTGAGTGAGAAATTAGACTATTGGCTGAGAGAGGTAAACACAGTATGTCACTTCACCCAGAGTTTTACTGAGAAAGGAAAAAAAATGTTTTTAAGTGTTGTACCCAAAACATTAGATATCAGACGGTTTCTGACCGCTCTGGCTGCAGCTGCTTCTCTTTGCATGGTTTTCTTTTGTCTTTGCTTTGGTAGCTAATTCAAAGTAATTCTACTAACTATTTTCCTGCTACTAATCCCCCTGGCCGATCTACTTCTGCTTATCTGAGGCATCAACAGGTGGTGAGACAAGACTGGTGAAGGGGGGAAAGGTAGTAGGGAGTGGTTGGCAACCCCTTGTGGGGATTTTGGTCTCTGGGAGGGCTGTGGTGTCTGTATTACCTTTTCATTGTATATATCTGTAAATATCTGTTATATCTTGTAAATATTTGCTTGTATATTGTGCATTGCTGTAAATATAAAGCTTCATTTATTAACTTCCAGTGTTTTCTGAGTCCTAGTCAGGATTTATAAAAGGTGGGGGGGGGGGCAGGTAACTGCTTAAAACACTACATTACTTCACCCAGGAAGAAGGGCCAAGTCAAACATAGTACAATACAGCTGAGTTTCCAATTCCATTTATTAAAAAAAAAAAAACACTTAAATTTGCAAGCTCACATCTGTGTGCCTTTTGGAAGAGCCAAGAGCTCCAACCAACACACCTGTAAGCTGATCATAACCCAAAATTGCTACTATGATTTCCAGCTAGAAAATCTCCCTTCATCTAAAAAAGGGAATCCATTTTACAAGCACTTATATCTGCTCTACCTAAAGTTCTGCTAATCCTCTCACATAAACCCTGTATGCTTTGCTTAGACTTAAAACAGGTCACAACTTGCTGAGGATAATATTCAGGCAAAACACACAAAAGCACTTAGATTTCAGCAAATATTTTCAACTTTCCACTTTCAGCAGCCTACAGAATCAAAATAACATTTCCATTCCTTTCATCTCTCCCCTCTTTAAACACACAAATGAAATATTTGCTATGTAGCTTCCATGAAGCTGTGGAATAATAACACCAGAAAAAGATTCTCCAATCCTCACATTCAAACTCAGAAAAGTTTTAGTACCTTGGAAAATGGAATTATGCAGGGAATTCAGTTGTAACCACACTACTTTCTATATAACTGAGATTTCTGCCCCCCCCCAGCCCCAGCATAGCTTTTTTCTTTCAGTACTTTGCTCCATCCTTTGCTTTCTTTCCTTGATTTCCTGCTGACTGACATCCCTGGGTATTGGACTGTTGAGGTTCTCACATTATTACGACTTACAGAATCACAGAATCAGTCAGGGTTGGAAGGGACCACAAGGATCATCTAGTTCCAACACCCCTGCCATGCCCAGGGACACCCTACCCTAGATTAGGCTAGACACAGCCTCATCCAGCCTGGCCTTAAACACCTCCAGGGATGCGGCCCCAACCACCCCCCTGGGCAACCCATTCCAGGCTCTCACAACTCTTATGCTGAACAACTTCCTCCTCACATCCAATCTGAATCTCCCCACCTCCAGCTTTGCTCCATTCCCCCTAGTCCTGTCACTACCTGATAGCCCAAAATGTCCCTCCCCAGCTTTTCTGTAGGCTCCCTTTAGGTACCAGAAGGCCACAAGAAGGTCACCTGGGAGCCTCCTCTTCTCCAAACTGAACAGCCCCAACTCTTTCAGTCTGACCTCATAGCAGAGGTGCTGCAGCCTTCTGATCATCCTTAGGGCCCTTCTGTGGACACGCTCCAGCATGTCCACATCCCTCTTGTAATAGGGACTTGTTCCTTCCTCTTTCCCATGTTATTGCTCACTCACTCCGAGCACGAACTTGCATTCTTTCATCATGTAACTCCTTGTGCTCTGATGCATGTCTTCCACACATGTTCATTTCTCCTCTTCCACAGAGTGTCAGCTCTGCACTCCCCCATTCCCTTTTTTCCCAGGAATATAGAAGTACTGATTCTCCCATTTGCCTACCTAAAGAAAACAGGCTAGCAATAAATATGTGCCAACAGCAAATTCTCCTACACCTGAGAAGACAAACAGCATTCACTACTGGTGCAGAAACTGCTCTCTCTGGGAAGCCACTGTCTAGCCAGCAGTACTTCCTTCAGGGGAACAGCATGAGCTTGTCTGAAAATTTTGATAAGAGTCTTTTCATCCTAAGATTCCTCAAACTTTACAAATTTGCAACCATCCTCTAACATGCTTTTTTTTTTGTGCAACTCCTCAAGTTGGCAGAAGCACAGAGGAGTGACAGTCAGCTGGATTTCCTGGCTGCAGGTATAAACACCGACTCCCCTCCCCTGAAGGAATAAACTGCTGCCAGCAACCCAAGAAAATTCACAGTTCTTCAGTGAATGGAAAGTGCTGCCACTGGTTATTTCTTTCTCCCTACCCTGGAGGAACTGAGCTGCTGCCAATTAACACAGCATTCTCCTACACTTTGCAATTCCTTTGAACTTCTTCAAGATTTTACAGGAAATCGTTTTGTCTCTATGTAAATCTATTCAGTACAAATCCTAGCCACAATAAAAGGACTGATAACTGTAGCAGAAAGCCCTAGATAAGGGAATCTTGTTAGTTTGCATCCATTACTTGAAAAAAAAAAAATGTAGTACTTACAACCAATTTGTACAAAAGCCAAGAAGAATCTAAGTGCAATGGAAAAGAAATCACAGGGATGAAGACACGAAATGCACAGGACAAAAACTACATTTAAAAACTCCATGGATTGGAGATTAAATGGCTTTTCATGTTGCTGCCCACAGTACTACAAGTTGTCTTAAACAAACCATTATTCTCCACTCAGAGTCTACCAACATTATAACTGAAGTATTCATTCTGATGTTCTAGCAGTCATTTCTTAGAACAGGATTAAAAACTGAGTATTTTGCCTACAGCATGAACACTCACAATGTTTTGTGGCACAGAAACAATTCAGGTTTGGGGCAAAGGGACAGAAGGTTGGCAACCTAAACACTGGTATGAGACTACTACAAAAAGAAAAGTTACTCCTCCTCAATTCAGCTTTAACCTGTATGTAAATACAGCAGGATTCACACAGAACTCATCCCCCATGCTACTCAAAACTAGTCTCTCAGTTGACTGAATAACTGAATTAATGTATTTTTTAAAATTCTCATAGATGCCTCCTTCATATAAAGTATTAAAAACTCACAAAATCAGCTTCAAGCTTTCCCATTTCTTGTTTGTAGCTTCTCATTCGACTGCTGTACATTCCTCGACTTTGAGGTGGTATCTCTCGAACTTCAAGTTCCATCTGCTCAAGCTAGCAGGCAAAAACAAAGAAGAGAGATGTTAAACCGAGCAGCTGATTGAAGCAAGGATGAATTTACCTAAATTGTTCACAGATAGTTATCACGGAAAATGTTTGTTCTGCAATATAGAACCAATTCATCACAAATCTTTTCGCAGCCTTAAGTGTAAAAAAGGAATGACAAAAAACAATAAGAATTATTCTAGTCAAACATATTTCAATTCCAAGTGTGATGAACAAATTTTGTTACAAGAAAATTGTAAAACTGGGGTTAAATGACTTCCTGCAAATGAGCATAGTTTAAAAAAAAAATGCCTACCTCCATCTAGCTGTGTGATTTTGAAAACCCCTAGCTGAAAAAGGTATTTTATATATTTTTACACACACATATTTTACATATTTACATATTTTTACACAGAGGCCAATGGGATGAGATTTAACAAGGCTAAATGTAGGGTTCTACACTTTGACCACAACAACCCCAGGCAGTGCTACAGGCTGGGGACAGAGTGGCTGGAGAGCAGCTAGGCAGAAAAGGAGCTGGGGGTGCTGGTTGACAGGTTACTGAACATGAGCCAGCAGTGTGCCCAGGTGGCCAGGAGAGCCAATGGCATCCTGGCCTGGATCAGGAATATCACTGGCAGCAGCACAAGGGAGGTTTTCCTTCCCCTGTACTTGGCACTGGTCAGGCCACACCTTGAGTACTGTGTCCAGTTCTGGTCCTCTCAATTCAAGAGAGATATTGAGGTACTGGAACGTGTCCAGAGAAGGGGGACAAAGCTGGTGAGGGGTCTGGAGTACAGCCCTGTGAAGAGAGGCTGAGGGAGCTGGGGGTGTTTAGCCTGGAGAGGAGAAGGCTCAGGGGTGACCTCATTGCTGTCTACAACTACCTAAACGGAGGTTGTAGCCAGGTGGGGTTGGTCTCTTCTCCCAGGCAACCAGCAACAGAACAAGAGGGGACATAGTCTCAAGATGTGCCTGGGGAGGTATTGGCTGGATAATTAGGAGGAAGTTTTTGACAGAGAGAGTCAAAATTCCAGCATTGGAATGGGCTGCCCAGGTTGGTGGTGGAGTGACCATCCCTGGAGGTGTTCAAGAAAAGACTGGATGGAGCACTTAGTGCCATTGGCTAGGGCTGGGTGCTAGGTTGGACTGGATGATCTTGGAGGTCTCTTCCAACCTGGCTTATTCTATTCCATTCTATCCACACACATGTATATGCATATATAGCTTTCTGTGTGTCTATATATGCATGTAGTGTATATATATTTGAAGTAACTGCCTAAATCTACAGCTTATGTCTGTATAGAGATATACAAAATAGCTGAATTTCAGGGTTTAAATGACAATACTATTCAGAAACTTGCATATAGTCAAATGCATTAATTAAAAGGTCAGAATATATCTTTCAAAAGATTCTTCTATGTCATATAGAACACTAAGGGGGTCTGAAAGGCAAGAATATGGCACAGAGGTACAGAAAATCAAAAGGAGTTATAAGCCAGGGCTGAGCTGCCAGCCAATTAACTGCCCACTAGGTCATGAAGCTTTCTCTACGTGGGGCTATTTGGGAATTCTGTTTTGCACAGCTGAAGAATCCCTTACCTGCCCTTTAAAAATCTTTCCAACTTATACGAAAAGGATAAAAGAATACCTTTCCTTGGTTGCTGTAGGCACCTGAAACATTTACTAACTTCCTACTGATCTCAGTTGAGCAATATGGCATTGGAATAGAAATACCTTTCAATTAGGGTCCCAAGCTACTGGTTACAGGTCCTCACAAGGGACAGCTCCAGTTTATTCCTATGTAACCGCTTGCTCACACTTTGAAATTTCACCCTCATAAGAAAAGCATCTGAACTTAATCAATGGAATTGCCACATACTCCAAAGTCATTCCACTTCATCTGGTCTGATTATACAAAATTATATTCAATAACAAATTGTAAAGCAGACTTTAATTAAATAGTCAGTAATGAAATGAAACAGACAAAGCAATTTCTGATCCTGCTCGGCTCTTTGGCTCAGGCTTAACTTTCCAAAGAGGTGGTTTTTGTTTTTTTTTAATTAAACTGATAGCTGGAATTAATGGCTTCTTTCTTATCAATTTAATCTCAATACATTTGATCTCAGAAATTCTATAAACATTGGAAACAATCCTCTCATACATACATATAATTATATGTGCAAAACTGGGATATCTTAATAAGTCTCGATTCTTATCTGTCGTACAAAAATGAAACCATCTCTCGAGTGAATGCAGAATTTCACAGTCCATGAAGTCTAAAAATGTTCATTCTAAAGAGTCAGCATCAGAAAGTGCAAGGTCCAGGGAACAATAATAAAGCATGGATACTTAGGCTGACCGATGTTTTAAAACCTCTTTTTTTTTTTCCCCATCGCAAGATGAAATGAGTACATTATGTGGCTGAGCTGATAAATTTCCAAGCAAAGTCAACGCATTCCAGGGTCTCGCCACTCTTATAGTGAAGAACTTCCTCCTCACATCCAGTCTGAATCTCCCCACCTCCAGCTTTGTTCCATTCCTCCTAGTCCTGTTACTACCTAATAGCCTAAAAAGTCCCTCTCTAGCTTTTTTGTAGGTCCCCTTCAGATACTGGATGGCCACAATAATCTGCTTCATTCAGTGCAACAGAGGGCTACAAAGATGATTAAGGAGCTGGAGCACTGCCCTGTGAGGAGAGGCTGAGGGACCTGGGGCTTTTTTATCTGGCAAAGAAAAGACTTAGAGGGGATCTAATCTATGTTTACAAATATCTGAGGTCTGGGGGTCAAGAGAGAGGGAACAAACTCTTCCCAGTTGTACCCTGTGATAGGACAAGGAGCAATGGGTATAAACTACAGCATAGGAAGTTCCACCTCAACATGAGGAAGAACTTCTTTACTGTAAGGGTCCCAGAGCACTGGAACAGGCTCCCCAGAGAGGTTGTGGAGTCTCCTTCTCTGGAGACTTTCAAGACCTGTCTGGATGCATTCCTATGTAACCTGAGCTGGATTCTATGGGCTCTGGCAGAGGGGTTGGACTCGATGATCTGTGGAGGTCCCTTCCAACCTCTAACATCCTATGATCATATAAATGAATCCTCTCTACAATAATATTTATAGGATTTGATAGTGCCAAATAGGAAATAAAACCAAATCAGCCAAACCCAGCTTTTTACTACTCAAGACAATGAAATGAACCCGATGCCATGAAAATTATTACTAGCAAGAAATTATTGTCAGCAAGAGATGATTTTCCTACTGTAACCTTTTATTTAAAAGAGGATCTTTTTAATCAGGTTTGTTATTAGGAGGTTTGTCCACACCAATTTCTAAGCCCAAGTGTTGACATTAGTCACAAACATGTTAGGTAATTTCTTAAAGCAAATAATTAAGTACCTGTCTAGCATCATTTGCAACATGATTCAAAACAATAGCGTGAAAGAAAAGCCAGTACCCTAAATGAAAACCATTATTAGGATAAAGGTACAGATAGAGGACTTACTTCTTAATCTTATAGTAAATACAAATTAAAATTAACTTTTTCTGACGTAAGGAGAGAAGTAATGAGCCACTAAAACAATTGCTGCTCCTTCCAAACTCACTTTGGATAGAAAACAAAATTTGAATGATTTTTCATCAGATCCACTGTGTTGTAATTTCCCTGGACCACTATGCTCCTTTGCCATGTTGTAGCAAAAAAGTAAAATATATTTATAGATTTTTAGTGTCTTTCAGCTGTCTGAATATGAAAGTGTCCAAAAGGCCTCTCTCTATATATCTCTTCAGAACAGTCTTATTGAGATGGGGCAGTAATTTTATCATGTTTTTCACTGAGAATACTGAATTAGACAGTCAGGAATCTTGCCATCCTCACAGACTAAACCTGCAGGGAGTCATCCCAAAATCCAGCTTTCCTAGATGCTATCCCAAAGCTCTGGTCTGCAAGACTAATCCAGTTCATAAACTAAATGCAGCAGGTATGTCAACAAACACTCTAGAGAGCTTTTTCTCCCTATGCTGCTTAGAAGTAGTGAATTTCAATATTACTGTTTAGTTAGAAGCCAAATAACTGATTCAAGTGGCCAAGAGAGCCAATAACATCCTGGCCTGGATCAGGAATAGTGTGACCAGTAGGACAAGAGAGGTTATCCTTCACCTGTACTTGGCACTGGTCAGGCCACACCTTGAGTACTGTGTCTAGTTCTGGTCCCCTCAATTCAAGAGAGATATTGAAGTACTGGAACATGTCCAGAGAAGGGCAACAAAGCTGGTGAGGGGCCTGGAGCACAGCCCTGTGAGGAGAGGCTGAGGGAGCTGGGGGTGTTTAGCCTGGAGAGGAGAAGGCTCAGGGGTGACCTCATTGCTGTCTACAACTACCTAAACGGAGGTTGTAGCCAGGTGGGGTTGGTCTCTTCTCCCAGGCAACCAGCAACAGAACAAGGGGGACAGTCACAAGTTGCACCAGGGGAGGTATTGGCTGGATGTTAGGAGGAAGTTCTTCACAGAGAGAGTGATTGGCATTGGAATGGGCTGCCCTGGGAGGTGGTGGAGTCACCATCCCTGGAGGTGTTCAAGAAAGGACTGGATGGGGCACTTGGTGCCATGGTCTAGTTGATTGGCTAGGGCTGGGTGATAGGTTGGACNATCCTATCCTATTCTATCCTATCCTATCCTATCCTATCCTATCCTATCCTATCCTATCCTATCCTATCCTATCCTATATTGTTCAATTATAGGAACTTTCAGGCTAGGAGAGTCTATTTCCTTTCCCCATCCTAAAAACTAGATTATGTTTCATTTGCAAGCAATAAACAAAAGCAGTTTGAGGCAAGGAACTATTGGTCACATGTGGAAAAGTCAGTATCAGCTGCCACCAACACCTTTGTGTGGTCACTCCTGTAAGAGTCAGTCCAACAATTTCATATCTACCAAACTTTACTTTCATATTCTACCCAGACGCTGGACATGACAGGCTACAATTAGAAGAAAATGGAAATAAAACTATAATAAAGCCACAACTTTCTTCTGTCAGTATGGACCACTAACTCATGCTTGGTTTACATATATACTCTTCTTGGATCAGTTCCCCACCCACAGTACCATTGCCCCCTTGATCTCAAACAAATCCCTTCATGCATCACTCGCTAAAAGAGAATAAAAGCTGCTCTATGAGACAATCAGACAGATTTCAATTAGATGCATGCATCTCACAAGAACAAAACCAAACAGGCTGGGTATGTAAATATTTAATTAAATTCCTTAATTAAAAGGTTTTGTCTACAATTGAAAGCCTCTAGCAGGCTTAACAGCAATAAGAACACAATTTACAGCAGTAATACAAACTTTAGCTCACTTAAAATAAAATAAGATTAAAAAAAAATATACACTTGAGTATTTCACATCCTCAAATAAGAACTGTATTAAAATTGCATTTAATTTTCTAATATACTGTTGTTAAGTACTTTTACAGCATCATCTATATTAGATGTTACCCCATTATTTACCCTAGGAACTTTCAGTTAACATATGAAAAGCCAGAACGTACCAGTTCCCTTGCTTCTTCAAGCTGTTTCTCAACGTTTGCAACCATCTGCTTCTTCTCATCTGAAATAGAATTGCGAAAATACCAATATAACTGCACTCTTGCCATGAAACAAAACTACAGAAGCTTCTGAAACAGACTCAAGGGATTTATTCTGTGTGAGATCATCATGCACCATGATACCCACATTAGTAACTAGAAACAAAACAAAAAAAGGAGACTGGAAATTCCTTGAAGTCTTCTGCTTTGTTAGAATCATAGAATCAGTCAGGGTTGGAAGGGACCACAAGGATCATCTAGTTCCAACACTCCTGCCATGCCCAGGGACACCCTACCCTAGATTAGGCTGGACACAGCCTCATCCAGCCTGGCCTTAAACACCTCCAGGGATGGGGCCCCAACCACCCCCCTGGGCAACCCATTCCAGGCTCTCACCACTCTCATGCTGAACAACTTCCTCCTCACATCCAATCTGAATCTCCTCACCTCCAGTTTAGCTCCATTCCCCCTAGTCCTGTCACTACCTGATAGCCTCAAAAGTCCCTCCCCAGCTTTTCTGCAGGCCCCCTTCAGATACTGGAAGGCCACAAGAAGGTCCCCTGGGAGCCTTCTCTTCTTCAAACTGAACAGCCCCAACTCTTTCAGTCTGTCCTCATAGCAGAGGTGCTGCAGCCCTCTGATCATCCTCGTGGCCCTTCTCTGGACATGCTCCAGCATGTCCGCATCCCTCTTGTAATAGGGGCTCCAGAACTGGACGCAGTAACTTCAGAACTGGACACAGTTATGCAGTATGTGCCAGACAGGAAAGCACTTGAAGCTGCTCCAGGTGTAGGAGTTATGCCTCAGTAGGCTCTTGCTGAGTGTGTACAAATGCACACCAAATGGGAAAAAAAAAAAATCTGCTTTAAAAACAAAGGCTTATCCTATTTATTTGCAAAATATGAGACACACAGAACTGAGCATCCTACTTATAATGAATCCAGGTACTGAAGAGAAATGAGGTTTCCATTCTGTTGTGCCTGTGCTGGGTCCAGAGCTGTTACTTTTGCTTCAGCAGAAACAAAATTAAATGTCACTGGAACTGTGAGAGAACTGTCATCCTCTAGCATCAGTAAAAATGGAAATTTGGAATAAAAGATTAACATAAAAAAAATATTCACATCAATTGCAAGCTGTGTGTAGTGATTATCATATGCTAGGTTCCCCAACAAGTCTAAATTCCAGCTACAGAAAGCTTGTCTGACTTTTGATCTGCCTCTAACCATCCATGCTCAGACAGAGAATCCGATATGAACTGAGATTTAATGTCACATCTGCCAAATATGCCTACTGCTTGACCACTTGCTTTGTTACAGCATGAAAGGGGATTTTCTGAGGAATATTCAGTCACTGCATAACACAAAACTCGCTGCACTGATGAATAACCATGGGCATTGAGGGGCTTCAAATGCTCCCATTTGCACCGTCATTTGCAATGCCCTGTGCCACTCTCCCGGCTACATCCTCCACCCTTCAGACTGTAAATCCACCCATTGTCTCAATGAAGTTAGTAACAACCCTTTTGACCACTGCTCATTTGCAACCAAGAGCATCAGCAGACACCTATGCTAGTGAATGACATGAAAAATATCTTCATTCTGTGCTCCTCAGAGATCATGATGGATAAGCTGGCACCAGTTTTGATTGTGTATTTTCAGAATTTATGGGTTTCTTTTTTAGCCTGAATTCCTTTGCGCCCTAGAATTGACATGCTGAAGACTATCTGACGATCTCCTTTGATCCTCTCCTTGTCATGAACCTTTATCAAATTAAATTTAGCTTCTCTCAGGCAGAAATGCTGTTTTTAAGTGATATAGGCAGGAATCAGGGGATGCTGAACTAGCATTTCTGAACCAGAATTTCCACCACCTGAAGTAAAACATGCCCTTAAAGAAACCCTCCTTAAAAGCAACAGAACTACTTCAGGACAGGCTAAATTGTTAGTGAAGCATCCTCTGCTTAAGCAAGCTGTGCTTCAGCTGAGTCCTCCCACTAGTGCTCCACAACATCCTGCACCACATTTGCATGGGTCTATTCACCTATCTTCTCATCCGCCTAAGCTATTCTACACTCTCATTTAAGGACACACGAACATCATGATCTGTCCTTCTTCAGTTACATCTACTGCAACTCTGCCCAGAGAGAGGATCAGGTTCACAATCACCTTTCCACCTTTAATATAATAAAGGGATCTTTGCAACCAACCACCCATCTTCTGGGACACACCATCCTGCACATGATGCACAAGAATAAATCATATGCACCGGGTTACCGCCCAAGAAGCTGCTATAGTACATGCAGGTAACTAATTTACACTACAAAACCAGAGACTATAGTCTGAGGTCCTTGACTATGAGAAAATCCCTCTCAGAGAAGCCCATGTTTTCAAGAATGTCTTACAGCCAACTGAAAAGGCAACAAAGACACCTTCCAATATTGGACTTGAGACATGAGTAGTCCAGGGCAGATGAGATTCACCTGAAGTTGAGACTATCAGGCTGACTCTGACATACCTTGTATGAACAAACCAATGTGTTTCTGGGCAAAAGCAGAAAAAAACTGAACAGTACATCTGGCAAAACATAGCTGGAATAAAATCTTGTTATTAATCTGAAGGCCTCAGAGTACAGGGAACTCTGCCAGAGACACAAGTAAGAAAGCAGGCCCTCTAATTGCCCCTGCCCCCAGATTAAAAGCTAGAGCACACCTCTAAATCATCCCAGAGCTTCTCTCCATAACCTTGAAAGAGGTCCACAATTTCATGAATAATCCTCTCTACAAAGCTGAACCATGGAAAAACAGCATCTTTCTTGCAAATCTCTAATCCACTCTGCCACATCTGGCAGAAGATGCAGCAGATGCTCTCTTCGGTGCAGCACTTTTAGTTCTCTGCTAATCATGCATTTCTTTAATTCCCCATCAAGGTTCCCATGATGGCACCCAAGCCAGAAAATGTAGTGTTTAGTGATTCATCTTCCTAACATGACGAAACCCAAAAGATATGAGAATTTACCACTTGTTTGCATGCATATTTCAATCCTCCTACCCAGCATTCCAAAACACCTTTGTTCTTTGCTCCCTTAAGAAACAGGCAAGGAGGTGACAAAAGAAAATACAATGTAAGACATAAATCACAGAACCAGTTTTATTGAAGCTGAAATAAAATTTAAAAATACAGCAGCAGAAAATAAATGTACTATAGCAAGTTTGGATTTCCCCAAGCTTTACTGGTTTACAATTTCCATATACATTAAGTAACACGAAATCTAGGAGTATAAAGTTGGGGTTTGGGAGATGATATTTCACTTGTGATTATGAGAACTACCCAGCACTCAACTGACCTGCAAGATCTTACCTACCTGCAGAGATACTACAATACAGACCTTTGCTAGAGAAAGTACACAAGAAGGCCTGGCTGAAACTGCTCCCATAAAACTGGAGATGTACTCAAATATTCTTCAGCAGAACTCCAGAGTTGCATTTTGACATCATCTCAGATGCACCAGCTGCTGAGCACAGCAAGTGCTGGGAGCAAGGCCTGCTGATAACAGCCTTTGTTGTTCCTTTAAACAGAGATGTGTGAAGGGGCACACGGTAACATCCCAGCACTGCAGCTTTGGGAGCAATACCTTTACAGATTTCCAGGAAGGCAGCTGAACTTATTGCAACTGCTGCTCCTCTGGGGCACAAAGCAAGAATTGGTGGCAGGATCCTGCAGCAAGAAAAATGTAAGTACACCAAAGTACGTGTGTGAGGTCTCTTCCAACCTAAACCATTCTATGATTTGCTTACACTCTCCTCTCTCCCTTCAGCTGCATCCATGTAAAAACCTTGTGGGAGTATGCTGCCTGGAGCCAGTTGCTGCAGGACTGCCAATACCTCTAGACCAGTTGTTGATATCAGCAACAAGAAGCATGACATTTTACAACACAGTCAATCACAAAACACACTTGCCAGAACGGTTTTCAAACAATTTACTTCCAGTTTTAATGCCATGGTTAACCTAAGGAAGCACTTCACAGTCAGAATCCCCAGAGAAAGGAGGACACAATATCCACAGGATGACTGGCTCAGAGACTGGAGAAGAGGCAAGAGCGAGTTCCTCAGAGAAGCTTGTCACTGATCTTGCAGATCAGGACAAACAAGTTACAATCCAATTAAAGATCCTCACATTATTCACCATATTACTTCACTAAGTCCTAGTAGTGCCCAATCTGGTTACTTGATAGTTTCCTTCAGTACACTTGCATCATATGAAATAATGAACAATGGATGTTTTTATGTTTTTTCTAAATATACCTTTCCAGAAAAATAAAATATAATGCCCCATCAAATCTATCTAAAATTAGAACAGATTTTTTTTTTTTTTTAAATCTGGCAATATGGAGACAATGTCCTAAAGAAAATATCACAGGTAGCCTGTATAATTTAACTGGTCAAATTGACAAAATATGGATAAAGACAGGAGAAAAAAGTGGGGTTTTTTTCCCCCTCTAGATAAGGACTGAAAACATAGAAATCCATTCTGTGTTTTTCACACAAGATTGTATCATTTTCTTACAAGACACAAGATTTGACTGTGTCTTCCTCCGTTCTTTCAGCTTTGCCCTTGCATTAATCACTCATTTGTCCCCCACACTTTATGCAGTAAAGGCAGAAATTGGGAGACAAGTGTAGAAAGGTAACACAGCACTAGTTGAATCTCACAATCAATGAAGAGATTTAAAAGTCTGGACCAAAAGCAGTCTCAGTGCTTTTGCAACTGCTTCTTATTAGGTGCCAAGGAAGAGATTGACTAGCAAAGGGTTTAGTTCATAGACCACTTACAGATTTTGCTGTGCTGGCCAGAGTGATTTATATGTTCACCACTACCAGAAGTTACCATACAACAGAAGAGACAAATGGAACAATACACATGTGATTCCCAATTTGGATTATAAAACTGGGTTCAAGAGACACAATATAATGAGCCAGACCTGAAACAGAGACTGTAAACTCTAGTACAAGGGTACAGCAGAATCATAGAATGGTTTAGGTTGGAAGAGACCTCAAAAATCATCCAGGTCAACCCCCTGCCATAGGCAGGGACACCTCCCACTAGAACAGGTCACCCAAGGCCCCATCCAGCCTGAAGATTAAAAGTGAGACTTTCTTCAGCTAAATCTATTAGAGACTGAAATAGAGTGCTGTGATTTTCCAGTAGAAAATGCAGGTATCAAGAATGAGAGCACTCAAGTCTAAAACCATCACAAACCAGAGGGTACTGTGCTGGGAAAAGACTACGGTATCATCATTTGTGCTGACAAAACTCTCTTCCACATCAAGCAACCAACATTTGTACAAATTTTTGGACAAATGACAAGACAGATGTTTCTCTGAAACACCATGGAACATTAATAAAACACATCAGCCAATGATTTTTTTTTTCAAAGACCTGCAGCAACATAGACAACCTATTTAAAAGCCTTTTCTCTACATTGGCAACTTTCTTTAATTCTCCAGATGATATTTGCCTGAACAGGAGACATTTCTTCCCAAGACGTTCTACTGTTCCTGCAGCTTATTGTTTCTGTAGTACCAGAGTGCCTTTGTTATGCTTCTTGCTGAACTGTTTATGCCTTTCTGACAACGGAATTGTTTGTTGGGCCATCATCCTCCTAAGACACAAGACATTGCACCAAATGCAGGAATGTTGGAAAAAGAATTGGCCAGTATTTCTCCAATTTACTTGAGCACGAAGTATAGCAGGTCCATCTTTGGCAGCAGAAGGAAACAAACCCATCACTAGACTTCAGGAGATCTCTGTATTATGCAGAAGTAGCATATGTCCTTATACCTTTCATCCTGCCTCTTCCAGCGTGGAGGAAGAAGGTCATCAGCAATCTCTCTCAAATCACTGCTGCTGAAAACTGCCACCTCACGTTCATCTCTCCTCACATCCCCCTCCCACTCACAATTCTCTTTTTGAGGCTTTCCCAGCCATTTCCACAAGAACTAACTGGAACTT
Source organism: Psilopogon haemacephalus (assembly GCA_013396835.1). Classification (NCBI taxonomy): domain Eukaryota; kingdom Metazoa; phylum Chordata; class Aves; order Piciformes; family Megalaimidae; genus Psilopogon; species Psilopogon haemacephalus. The sequence goes on from VWZI01022770.1 coordinate 417,447, forward strand.
CTGGTGGTGAAGAAGAAAAGATCTTGCAAACATTCCTATTAAGAAACAAGGGGAAAATGTGTATTTAAAATACTTCTGATTAAAGTGTTCAGCACATTCAGAGACACCTTTTTTTTTACCCCAGGTGGTCAAATGCCTCTATTAGCTATGACTGCAAGATGTTTTGAAGTCATAATGAATATTTTGCTAATGAAAGACAGAACAGCCCTGAAAAATTGCAGCAATGCAGTCACTTATAAAGGTACAGTACAAGAAGTAGCTATAGAGCTAGCGAGACCAAGCCTTGTACAATCAGCTTCAAATCCTAATATGGAAAAGCCATGTCTTAAAAAAAAAAAAAAAATTAATACCTGTCTCATCTTGAGGCCTTTTACCCCAGTGCCACACTACTGCTCCTGCAGGGAATGTACATTCTTTCTCCTCTGAGAAGACAGCCAATTCTAAAAAAAACCTTCTCATGGCCACATGAAAGAATCACGATTTCAAAGCTTGCCGCTTCTAGGGTATGTCACTGTTTAAGACCATACTCTTTACATATCTCTTATTTAAGCTCCAAAGTCTTTGTAAGTGAATAAGGGAGACTGATTCAATAAGAAGATTCCACTGCTACTGAGCAGAGTATTCTTCCTCTATTATCAGACAACGATTACTCTTGAAATGTATACAATTCAGAAATTAAATCTCTATTCCTTCTCCATAAATCACTGTAGCACTACTGACTCTCAGAAGAGGAGTCAGTAGTGTATTTATGCCCCTCTGTTTCTACAAGAGGTCCTTAAATTTATTCCCTTTAAAAGTGAACATCCCTTTGTGAAACAGTAGGAAACACTGCCTTGATTAAGTACTTTACATTTGTGAGGCATTCACTGCATCCTCGGAGTAAACTGTTCCAGTAGCCATTTACGGGTTAAAAATCGCCTCTGAGCAGGCTAAACTACTACACCAGTTCTAAATTACAGTCACAGACACTCTTTAGATTTCTCCCTTCTTCCTTTGGTAAGTCTCCACTACAAAACAGAAAAAGTTTTCTACCTCTTAAGTACCTGCAGATTGTAACTTTTTGTTAAGGTCAACAGCAAAATAGCTCTGTTAAGCTGATGAAAAGGCATCGTTTCCTGTACTTTAATCATGCCTGCGCTTGCTCATTGCACTCAAATTTATCAGAAGACGTTTTATCTTGCTAAGATTAGAATTGCACATGACCTCGCAGCATCAGACAGGCTTTTCCTCAAAAATCCACATTTATGTGTGTCAGATTTTATACTGGATTTCTGAATTAACATTGTTTTAGCTGAGCACCTACCTCACATCCTTTTTAGAGTGCCTACTTCATCACTTAATAATGCATTTCCCACTCTAAAGGCAGGATGTTATTCTTTGGTCCTGAATGGACAATACCTTTTCCTAACATAAAAGTACATCCTTAGTCTGAGTTTATTCCTTCCTTGTATGATACCCACTCCTACAGTTTAACCTCTGGAGATGCACAAAGGAAGCATAGGCAGAAAAATGTAATGACCTGGAAACAGAAGAGGCATTAAGTTAACCTAAAGGAGAGACACTCCAGAATTTTACTGGCTTCAGCTCTGTCTCATACTAGGGCACTAATTTCTCATGCACTAGGCAATTCAGCTGGACCAGTTAAAGGGATGATCATTTTCAGCTTTCTACTCTAACATCCTTAGAGAGATATTTACTGCCTGTACTGCAGGAACACATCATGAATCAGATCATGAACGCTGCAGGCAACTGACAAACACATTAAAGCAAATGAACAGTGATTTCTTTGAACCTCTCCTACAGGTGAGTCACCACAGTCAGCTATTCAAATCAAATGTTTTAACAGTGAGCAGAGAAAAATACAGATTTGGATTAAGTTATGCACAAATTCTATCTATGCCACATTAAAAAAAAAAAAAAAATAAAATAAAATTTGTTTTCCATACTGGTGCTGTGGCACGATCACAATAACAAGCACTCCGCAGCAACACTGGTACAGGAAACACCCACCCAGCTCTGACCCCTGCTCATCCATTCAGTTTCGCTGCCGTAACTTCGCGTGGGTCCACAACGAGACAGCAGGGAAGGGCTGATCCTTACAGCTGTCCAGCCGACAACATTTTGTCGGCTTATTCATGACACATTTCGTGAGACAACCCACTGCTCGAACAGGGAGCAGGGAAATCAACCCCGACTCGGGTGCAGTAAGGAGCTTTGAAGAAAGGGTTATTCCAGTGACAAGACACAGGGACACCACGTTGAAAACCTCCCCAAGCACTTGTTGCCGGGAACCCGCCAGAGGCTCCGGGAGTGGGAGAGGTTCTTACAGAAGAACAGCACGGGCCTGTGGTGTGGAGCGAGAGCCGTGAAGCAGGAGAGCAGCGCAGGCGGGAGCCCACGGCACCGGGCGACTACGGCCTCTCCGCGCAGCCAGGCGAGCAGCCCCCCGCGCCCCAGAAGCCCGCCGCTCACCTCCTACCAGCTTAGGCACCTTCCCGATCCTGCCCGTGATCTCGGCCGTCAGCACCGCGAAGTCCTGCTCGTAGCTCTCGAAATCGGAGGACATGACGGCGGTGCTAGGGGAGGCCGCGGCCCCACACTACGCTCCGCAGAGATAACCACGCTCAGATGCGATGGGAGCGCTCAGATGGGACGGGAGCGCTCAGCCGCTCCGCACCGAGACGCTTCCGCGTTCTGCTACCTGCAAAAGCGTCCCCCCGCCTCCGGGCGCCGCTCTACAGGTTCCGGCGAAACTCTCCGCCTCCTCTCAGACGCTTTAACTAGCACGGCCCTGCTCCCTGCTGCCTCCCCACCACCCCTTGGCGGTCTTCGCTTAGGGGCTCTAACTGAAGCTCCCAGGCCCAAAAAAAGAGACGGAGGAGGCAGCCTGCGTACGCCCTGCAACCCGAGATCCCACAGCCCCGCGAGTCTCAGCCTCGTAATCTTCGGGATCGGAAGATTACGAGGATCGGCTGAGGTGCCGGCGGCGGGACGCTGTTTCCCGGCAGGATCCTATTGCGAACGGACTGCCGGGGGGCGGGAGCGGCTGACCGGGAGGCGCCCGCGGGCGGAGATAAGCCTGGGCCCCGCTCCTCCCGCCTCCCCGGGCCGGCGGAGCGGGGCCGAGGGCCGGCGGGTCCCGGCACCTCCCCTTCCCTTTTCTCACAGCGCTCTTTCTATCTCGGCATCCGGCGGGACGGTGCGGGACTGAGCGTGGCAGGAGCCATGGGCGGCGGCCGGGCGGCAACGGGCGGGCGCCGGTAGCAGCCATGGAGGGGCCGGGAGGGCTCCGCCGAGCGCGGCGGCTATGCCACTGGGGGCCGCTGGTGGCCCTGGCCGTGGTGGCCGTGTGCTCCGCCACCGCCATGGCCGATGCCGCGCTGTGGTACTGGCCCCTGGACACTGCCGGTGGGAGCGTCAACTTCATCATGCTCCTCAACTGGACCGTCATGATCCTTTACAACTACTTCAGCGCCATGTTTGTGGGCCCGGGGTACGTCCCTCTGGGATGGACGCCGGTAAGCGCTGGCTCTCGATCGCCTTATCCCCGCGGTGTGCTGGGCGGGGCGGGGGCTGAGGTGCGGAGCGGGGGGACCCGCGGGCCTGCCCTGGTGACGGGGCTGGCCTGGCTGAAAGCGGCGTGTGCGGGGGTCGGAAAGGCAGGGCAAGTCCCGTGTCTTTTGGTGCCGCCATGCCCCCTTTCTCCCCGTGCAAAAAGGCAGCCAGCCCCCTTCGGGCCACTCCGTTCTCCTTTGCTTTCAGCCCTTCCTGCCTCGCTGTTGCTTCAGCCCATCCCTTCCTTGTTCTGCCTGTTACGCCAATCTGGGGCTGAAGGGTAATGTTTCTTCGTTGGCGGTGGTTGTTGTGCGTTCTGAGCAAGCCAGAAAACGAGAACTGCTAACTGGGGGTGAGAACTTGAGATTATTTAGCGACGTGCTCATGCAGACAGTGTTGCACTGATGGCTTTGCTCCTACTAATAAGGATTAGGAAAAAGAAAAACCCAACTTAACTTAGCCAATTTAATTTTTCTTATGTGAACCAGAAAATCATGAATGATATTGTGTTAAACAAGTCAAGGTAGAAATTTGCACTTTCTTTGCTTCGGTAAACTCTTGGAGGAGCAATGATACTAGTTAAGTACTTCAAGACAGCTGAGCAGAGTTTGTGTCCCAGTGGTGTAATACAAAGATTAGTAATCGCGTTACTGCTTGTGGAATGTTTCTCAGGACTAGTGATTGCTTGCTATCTACAAACCTCAGTCTCTCCCTCGTTTTGCTGTGATTGGGCTGCGTGTAGAAGAGAGAGTGGCATATGAGCTAGTTAAACATTAACGCTTACCTGTACTACACCTCAGTAGTAAGCCTTGATTGGCTCATGGTATGAAATGGAGAGACAAGGTGCACAGACTTTTCTTTAGATTATGAAGGCACTGTGCTGGTTTTTACTCAGAAACCTCACCGTGAAACCCTACTTGTTCAGTCACTTTTCCAGCTGGAAGAACTGTTTATTTCTTTTCTCAGCCAGCACTTTCAACAGCAGGAGGTGGCTATGCTGACAGCTAAGAGATTTCGTATTTTTTTTCCTCTCCTTACCACCTACAATTAAATAGGGTTGGGTTGTGAAGCACACCTAGTCCAAAGAAAGCAAACATGCTTAGTTTAGGAAAAGGCCAAGATACATGTTGCCAGTAGAGTTACGTATACATCTAATGCACCTATTTTTCTGTTGAAGGAAAAATCTCAGGATTGCATGTATCTTCAATACTGTAAAGTGTGTCAGTCTTATAAGGCACCACGTTCACACCACTGTCGAAAGTGTAACAGGTACTGTTATTCTTTAAAATTGTTTTAAGTCCATATTAAAGCAGCCTCCAATCTAATGAGCTGTTAATATAGTTTGCTCTTCCAAGTCTTGTACTACGTATTTTTACAACTGCTTTATGAATGCTGTACCCATTTCAGATGTCTCCACTTCCTAGATGTATGATTTCTATATGGTTTTACTGTGGTTTACGTTCATAAACCTGGCTTTAATGCTTTCTTTTTTAGCTTTTACTGTGGTTTACTTTCATAAACCTGTCTTTAACACTTTCTTTTTAGCTTGAAATCGGTTCCTCCTAAGACCTTTTTAGAAGCACTAACAAAACATTGCAATAGTGTTTAAGGAAAGGGAGCCTGTTTAAACACCTAAAAATCTTTAAGACCTTGTGTTCTCAGTCCAGACGTTCACCTGCAGAGAGTAGAAAAGCTTATTCTGACATCTTTCCAAATGGGATATAGATGTTGATTTCAGTGAAAATTATGAACTGTGATTCACTTTTCGCTAAAGGTTGAGGTTTTTTGAGGGGAGCCTGCATATTAAATGAACAAGCCTTTTGGATGAGCTTTGAAAGTTCAAGCCTTGCAATGTGTTAGTCTTTCAGCAGCCTTGTTTTGAAGTAAAGGATGTTTCTGTTAAAATTAGCTGCACTGGAATTTAGTGCAGCTTGAAAAAAAAAAAGCAAGTCACTTCAGCTGTCTGCATTCCAGGCTGTAGTTGCATTTATTTGGGTTTACAGGGCAGGCCCTCCTTTGAAGGCCTGCTAGAGAACACAGTAAAAGGATATTGCTGCATACACATTCGTTTGTTATTTCTCTAAACACAAGATGTGCAGTCATTGTGGCTGCCTCAGGAAGTGGATGCTGAAACTGTATGGCAGTGCTGTAATTTGGCTGCATCAGCCCAAGATCTAAAATCAGACTGTTTTTCTTGGGTGCCAATCTTAGGAGAAAATGGCAGCAGAAGACGACGATTCTTTGCAAAAGCAAGTTCTTTAAGTGAAATAAACCAGAATAAACTGCAGCACGTTGCCCCAACTCATTTTGCTGATACACTTCAGGAACTTTGTGCCCCCTCAGCCTTGCCCAAAGTAACTTATTCCACGTGTGATCCTAGCCTGTTGCAATGAATTAGGTAACTTGAATTGGTGGTGAATGTCTTCCATGCTATGGCAAGTTTCAGTGCACGAATGGAACCACTTCTTGTTGCTCACCTGAGCAGGGTGAGGTTTATAGCTGAGACCTAGGAACTTCTTCAGAAACACATTACATAAAATTACAGTTAAACATTCAAGAACTTTTAACAGTGATAGCTGAGTATATGCTAATGAGTAATAATTTATTCTTCAAAGGGAAAACCTGAACTTCCTATTGGGAAGGGACTAGCTTAAAAGAGAATGATCTTCCAAAACAATTATTCACCTCCTCTGAAAATATTTGTGCAGTTCAATCCTTTATTTCAGTTTGGTGTAGATGAATTGGAACATTTTTATCATTCTATTATTTTAATTAGTGACTTTTACACCTGTTAAATTAAGCCATTGCAATCTGTGACATGAGCAAACCTGCCACCAGGGTTTTTTTTGCAGCTGTAAGCTACACCAAAATGACCATCTTCATATTGAATACAAGAGTGCCTGTAGGGTGTGCACACTTGTTAAATAGATTTTGAAAAGGACTTAACAGTAGTCTGAGGTCAATGCATAGCGGTTGATGAAGCTTTCAGAGGGGTCTGCTACTGAAAAGAAAGAGGCATTAACATACTTATGTGTGTCTTTATGTTCTTTCTGTAAGAGTTCCCAGGGGATTTGATGTTTTCTTTATTTTTCTGGTGGTGTTATAATGAAGGAAATGCATTATTATTAGTGCTAATTATTGTGTTGATAGTTCTTACATGAACTGTGCTAGGCCTCTGTCTCCTGGCTCTGGAACATGGTATTTATTAGCAAGTAGCAAGTTTGAATGAAGAGGAAAAAGCATAACTAGGGAGGGTAGGATCTGGGAGTACTTCTTGTTTTCCTTTCTTTCACTCTAGGACATAAAATATCTTTGAGTAGCAACAAAAAAGAAAGTACTGTGTTGATCTGTTGGAAATTGGTGGGTTTAAATGACTGAATGGAGGTTGAAGAGCAGAAAATTATCTGTCCTTTGAGCTTTTGGAAAAACATTATATATGTCCTGTATATTAATCAATATTTATTTTTCACAGATGTGTCATGAAGATGGATCACCACTGCCCATGGATCAACAACTGTTGTGGATACCAGAATCATGCATCTTTCACTCTCTTTCTTCTCTTAGCCCCACTGGGATGCATTCACGCTTCTTTCATATTTGTTATGACTATGTATACTCAGCTTTACAACAGAGTAAGAAAACATAATTCAATGCTAAAATATTTAAGTCAGATGGGTAATTCATCTTTGCAAGCATGAGACAATTTGGTTTCCTGAGAAGAACCACAGAATCTTATAGAATGGTTTGGACTGGAAGGAACCTTTAGAGGTCTTTTAGTCCAACCCCTTTGCAACAAGTGGGGCACCTTCAGCTGGATCAGGTTGCTCATGGTCCCATTCAACCTGACCTTGAATGGTTGCAGGAATAGGGCATCCAGAACCCCTGAGGGCAACATATTCCAGTGTTTTATCACCCCCATTGCAAAGTCTTGCTTGTAGCTGGTCTAGATCTACCCTGGTTTAGTTTAAAACTATCACAGGTACTCTCAGTTCTCCTCTCTGCATGTGAGATGCGTTCATTAATTGGAGAGGGATTCAGAGAAAGTTGCTTCTATTTCTTTTTCCTGTCTCTTGTCGTAATCTGTGAGTTTCCTAGAACGTTGTATTGTCTGAAGACAGTTTCAGAGTATCACTTTAGAGAGAGAAAGAGAGACAGACTGTGATTTGGCTGGCACAGAAACTAGCTGCTCTTTATTTCCAAGGCGGGATATAGATGCTATTTATTAGCTTCTGCTTACCATTTAAAAAAAAATTGTATCTAATTCTTCAAGAAAAAAAAATGTTCATTTTTAAACTAAAGATAAATTACATTTGGTCTGCTTTTACATGGAAAAGATTATCTGTGTTAACAGCAAGCAGAGCTTCTTTTGAAATGCCTCTCTTATCTCAGATCCACAGTTAAGATTATGAGCTTTGATTTCAGCTTTTGTGGTTGCAATGAATTGCTTGAAAACATCAAGTGAGTGTAACAGATGAAGGCTGTGTGTTGTATTTGCAGAGTAGTAATGCTGAGAACTGTTATCTGCTACAGATTCAGGAGGAAAAGACGTCATTTTCCCCTTGAAAGTGGGTACTGTGCTATTCAAATGTTTTCTCTCTGAAACTGCTGGATAAGTTTTTGTTAATGTGCCAAAGTCCAGATTTTTTTTTTTTTCTGATTTTGTGCCTAACATGTGAAGCTTCCAAGATGGAGGTTTTTGGTTTAGCCTTCTATCCAGAGAAGGTCTTCATCTAGCTAAGTATGTATTTCTAAAAGGTCTTGGTTGCCACTGCTCTTGTTGTTGTTGCATTATAAACCTGTCAAAAGTTGAACACTTGGCTTCAGAGCCAGATTGCCTCTTGGTGGCTTGTTTCAGCAGTTATTTCAAAGCTGAATTTTGTTTTCTCTTTGCAGATATCTTTTGGGTGGAGCTCTGTAAAGATTGATATGAGTGCAGCCAAAAGAGACCCTCGACCCATTATTCCCTTTGGACTGTCTGCGTTTGCTGCGTCTTTATTTGCCTTAGGACTGGCATTAGGAACAACTATAGCTGTTGGTATGCTGTTTATTATTCAGGTAAGCTTAAGGCTTCTGTTACAAAGAAATTAAAAGCTGTAAGTTTCCTCTCCTTGTGGAACAGAAACAGAATTTGGGACTGAGATAGAAGTTGTTTAGAGCTTAAGCTGCTGTGTAAGTTTTTCAGACATTTCTGCTGCTTTGTCCCAGTTTTTCTCTTGTTACTACAACGCAGAACTGGAAAGTGAAAATCTAATGAACTAAGAAAGCATGATGTGAGGATTTATAAACTCTCTGGAAGAGGGTAAAAAAACTTAATGTTTTTGCATTGTGTTGTCCTGTCCCTGAAAACAGGCATAAACAGGCCTGATACATGGTTTCAAGTGTTTGAGCTCTTTGGAAGGAAGCTAAAATGTATATTTTAAGCATATACTGAAATATTGTGTGACACTGTTTTAACTGTATCTTTCTGGAGGATAGCAGTAGTATGTATCAATGCTGAATCTTGATTTTGAACGTTTTATGTTTCACTTGTGTCTGCAACAGTTCTTCTGTCTTTCAAAGCAGATTTAGCATGTTAAATGAAATTTTCTTAGCTTAGCTTATTTACTTCTGTGGAAAGTCTATGCTAATTTCACCTACCTTTTATTTCAGATGAAAGTCATTTTGACAAACAAAACTTCAATCGAGTCCTGGATTGAAGAAAAGGTGAGCTTCCATTACAGTTTTCTTTGTAATAATATTCAATTTCTTGTTTTACCTCTCTGGATTTAAACCAAATGTGTCATTTCAATTCACTACTGACTTAGCACCTACAACCAAATTTTCCCTTACTGTCTGTGAACTTCACTGAAATGTATGCACTTAAATTATTTCTCATCTGTTTTTCTCTTTTGCTGAAATGGGTGTGAACATAGGAAAATACTTCCTTTTCAGAGACATATTCACCTGGAATATGGGTGTGTTTTCATTTGAAATTTGAATTGTCTTTGCTTTTTCTTATGCTTGCCTGTGTCTTTAATTGTCCACCTTTTTGACCCATTCTATGTGGCATGTTTTGGCTTGTAATTTTCCTAGTAATGCTGTTTTTTCTGGTTAAACTTGGGAGGGTTTTCCTTGAGAAGCACTAGGAAATAATCCCATACCTGGTCTTATTTAAATTTCTCTTTAATTGCTGTACCTTTTTAGACTTTACATGACTTTTCAGAAGAGATAGAGCCAAGCAGCAGAAGCTAAATTTAAAGGAATCAAAACTGACTGATTACAAGTTAGTTCAGTGCCAGTAAGTTATTTTGTATAAATCCACAAACACAAAGGAGGAGTAGAAGGGCCATGAAGATGCTCAGAGGGCTGAAGCATCTCTGCTATGAGGACATGCTATAAGAGTTGAGGCTCTTCAGCCTGGAGAAGGCTTCAAGGAGACCTTGTAGTAGCCTTCCAATATCTGAAAGGGGCCTACAGGGGGGCTGGAGAGGGACTATTCACAAGGCCTTGTAATGACAGGACAAGGGGTAATGGGTTTAAAGTGGCAGAGGGGAAGTTTAAACAGGATATTAGGAGGAAGTTCTTTCCAGTGAGGGTGGTGAAACACTGGAATGGGTTGCCCAGGGAGGTTGTGGCTGCTCCATCCCTGGAGGTGTTCAAGGTCAGGTTGGATGAGACCTTGAGCAACCTGTTCTAGTGGGAGGTGTCCCTGCCTATGGCAGGGGGTAGGAGCTAGATGATCTTTGAGGTCCATTCCAGCCTAGACCATTCTATGATTCATTGCTATCTTGTTTTCCTTTTATTGTGTCAGAATTAACAGGAGGATCTTGATTGTGTTCAAGTACTTCAGTATTGTAGTCTCTTATCTTTGCATGAAATCCAGTACAGCTGGATCCTAGTGCCATCAGGCTTTTGAGTAAAAGGTCAGTGGAACATAAATACATGAAAACTGTTAAACAGATACAGTAGAACTTGGAATACTTTGTTGACCTTTTTACTGTAAAACAGGGTGCTTATGTCCCTTCTGAAAACTGGTCACAGTATCACAAATTGTAATACATAAGTGTTTATTATTAAAGGCATGAATGCAGCAAAGAGAACAAACTTTTCTGTGGCTACTCCACTAGATGTCATTGTTTCTGAAAGAATGGAAAGTTCACAACTGCAGAATGTGGCAGAATCAGAGCATGCTTGCACACCCCGTTCTTGGAGGTAGAATAGACACTACAAATACTGAATTATGATCATTAGGGATGTAACCGTCAGCTTTGTGGGCAACTGAGAAATAGTCAAGCACCAGTCCTTAAAAACCCTCATAAAATAAAATCCTAGCATGAAGTGGATTAATCAGTGTAGCCAGTTGTCTGCACTGTTACAGAGTAAATGGAAGGGAGGACAGGAAAGTCAAACCAGATGCACTCCTAACTCCTGTAAGTGTGTAAGTAGCTTTAAAAGCCTGGGTTAGTATAGCAGGAATTTAGTGCTCTTGTCTTAAAATGTTTGCCTTGCAGTCTCATGGACTCATTGAGGACTTAAAACTTGGGCTTCTTAATACTTGCTGATTCATTGCAGTTTGTAGAGTGTGTTATTTACTGTATTTCTGAATTCTTCTCCAGGCCAAAGACAGAATCCAATACTACCAAACGGGTGAGACCTTTATTTTTCCCTATGACATGGGAAGTAAATGGAAGAACTTCAAGCAAGTGTTTACATGGTCTGGGATTCCTGAGGGAGATGGCTTGGATTGGCCAGTAAGAGATGGCTGTCATCAATACAGCTTGACGGTATTTCTTCTTCTATCATGTCTCAAGTTCATTCTCACTACCCAACTGTCTGCTTTCCTTTGCAGTCATATACCAGCTCTTTAAAAACTGACTAGTAATGCATATACTTAAAACAGGAGTTCTCTCAAGTGTTCTCTCATAGGCCAAAAAAATTTATGCTTTGATAATTGTTTTTTGTGGTGGTTGAGGGGTCCCAGGTTCCCTTAAGAAAACCAGAGAGACAGAGTCTCTCCCAGGGGATGAACCTGGTCATTCCCAGATATCACAATTTGTTATTCAAACCCATAATCCTGCTATCACTTCATAAGCAAAGTCAATGTTTTTCTCTTTTCTCCCTTCCTTTTGGATCTCTGGAAGGACTCTTATCTGAGTAACCGTATCACAGAATGGTTTAGTTTGGAAGAGGCCTCAAGGATCATCTACTTCCAACCCTCTGCCTTATGCAGGGAGACCTCCCATTAGGTGGGGTACCTTGAGGTCACTCAAGGTCTCATCCAGCCTATCTTTGAACACCTCCAGGGAGGGACCATCCTAAACCAACCTGGGCAACCTGTTCCAGTGTCTCACCACCCTCACTGTAAGAAACTTCTTAACATCCCATTTAAATCTCCCCTCTGCCGATTTAAACCCATTACCCCTTGTCCTGTCATTACAAGACCTTGCAAATAGTCCCTCCCCAGCCTTCCTGTAGGCCCTCTTCAGACACTGGAAGGCTATTACAAGGTCTCAAAGCCTTCTCTTTTCCAGGCTGAAGAGCCCCCAACTCTTGTAGCCTGTCCTCATAGCAGAGGTGCTCCAGCCCTCTGATCATCTTTGTGGCCTCCTCTGGACTTGCACCAACAGTTTGATGTCCTTCTTGTTTTGAGTGCTTGAGAATGTAGGAGTAAACTTCCCTGTGGCCCTCAAGGCCATGGCTGCAGTGAATGTTGAGCTGTGCAGTTTATGGTCTGCTTGGGCCTAAATGACAGACAATGGAGTGGAGAGAAAACAAGCTCTGGGGTTTTGGCAGTTTAGCCTGGTTGGGAGCAAGGTTTTGGGGGAATTCTCATGTATCTGTAATAGGTGTTTAGGATTTCATGTATGCCGTATCATTCCCTGCACATCTTTAAATATGGTTTTTCTGTATTCCTCTCCAATTCAGTAAGAGCTTTACTATTTTACTGCTTTAAAAAAAAAAAAAAAAAAAA